>QOVD01000037.1:0-71771 GCA_003521225.1 Tuber microsphaerosporum | reverse complement strand
TACACCGCCCCACACGTCGAGTGACACTTCATGACGTACCAGACGGTAGGGGTTTCTCGGTAGAATCGGCACGTACGAGTACACGTACGCATGCATGCACGTGCGCAATCGGGTGCGAGTGGCAAGTACAGTGCTGTGGCCGCAGGCACCGTTAGGTAAGTTACTCGTACCAGTTTTCTGAGGCGTTCAGCTGGGCTGGGATGTTTTGGTGGTATCATGCGGTAAGTATATAATAAATGAATAAGGATTTTTGAGTGGTTGGTTGCCAAATGTCCAATGGTATAATAGGTTAGTACTGTACCCCAGTGCGGTACCAAGAGGGTGGGTCGTAGTAATCCAGATTCGACAAAAATCAGTAGTTTAGTAAAAATAAAAATAAAAACTATTTTGCCGTGCTGGGTGCGGTGATTTTGTATACCCCCACATTTGTTTGTTCTCGAATTTCATGCCTGAACCTGTTTTCAGGCACTGGTTTTGTTCCGCCTCCTATTTGAGTCTAAAAAGTGTAATATAGTATTCAACTATCATAGGTCAGGTTCGTTGATTTACTAGGTCAGCTTTCCATGAGTTAGCCTATTCCTTCAGTAGGTGATGCCGTTGCTCTAAAAGAGAGTGAGTGACGGATGTATACGGTAACTTTTAAGTGTACCGTACAGGCTATGACTAAAGAAGGAGCGCAGATCGGGGGACGTGGGAGAGGAAAGGGAACGATATAAGTCACAGGTTACAAATGGATATATATTTTTTGTGACCTCCGAGGAGTCTGGTCTGACCTGGCCTGGCCTGGTCTGGTAAAAGAACTTGAGAACATCTCCTTCTCAAGTGTGACACCCCAAATAACTTAGAGCAAGAGAACGAGATCGATGGAGGGGGATCCGATGTCGTGTCCCCGATCGCATGCCCTTGTACGATAGCTGAAGAACTATAATTATCGGGCTTCGAGGTTTGGGTATGAGCTGCTCCTCTTCCGTTTTTGAGATTTCAAAGGGTTCGGAATGGGAGGAAGAGGAGGGGGTAAATTTAGTGTATTTTTGTTTTTTAACATCAGATTCATTTTTTTTCTTTTCGAAGGGGGTGTTGTAATTGTTTTTTTTTTTTTTGGAAAATTGGGCGTTGTGTGATGTATTGTTTGGTTGATGGTGTTCTTGATTACCTTATATAACTTAAACCCCAGGACAAGGAAGGGGTTTTTGTGAACTGGACTTTTGGGTTCTTTTTTTACATACTGCGGTATCCTCATATTCGAATGCGGATTCTAGCCACCTCCTTGGTTGAGGACTGGGGACACTGTGTAGCTCTGGAACTTCGAGATGACTAGGGGGTGTGATGCCTCTTTTTTTCATACAGGATTGGCCTGACAGCAGTCGCTGTCGGCCTCGAAGGCCGGCGATTTAATAGAGAATAAAAGGTATGACAGATAAATAAATTCCGTGGGCGATTTGTGGTGAAACGTTGAGTGAATATTAGAGTAATTAGAGTGGGCGGCTTGCGCTATTCAGACCCACCAACTTCAGTCCAAACGGGACAGCATGCGTGGCAAATTTATGGTGTATTATAAAAGCCCGCTTCACTAACACCGTGCTGTTTATTGTGAGTGGATAGTTGTATAATAGACGCGCCTAAACTGCTCTACTGCGGGCCTGAAACAAGCATGGTGATAATGAAACTGAAAGTGCTTTGTGGATGCTGAACCGGAATCCTTGTGAGAAGTGAATTAACTGGAATGAGCGGTAATACGCAGGGTTGGAGAATATAAGTGTATCTCTTATTATAATATGTTTGCTCAGCACTGTAGTTTTGTTTCGTGGTATGATATTGTAACACGACTTGGGGTCCAGCACCTATCTCCTACTTAACTACGATACTTCAGGGACTAACTTAGTACCTCTCCCTCTCTCCCTCCTCTTCCAAGATCTTCGAAGGATGTAATTTAGGATCAAAGTGAGAGCTTTTCTATCATGATACGCAAAGAGAATGCTAGGCTGCCGTTCGAGCGGGTGATAAGGTATATGCGCTTTACAAACTCACTCTACGCCTCCCTTCCCCCGACGTCGAGGCGAGGATGGAAAAGTGTCGAGCTGTGATAAGGCAGTGAAATTATAACCACAGCTTCGTGCTGTGTAATATCGAGAGACCATCGTCTTAATCGAGCCTACAGTACACAAACCAAAATACAAACGCACCGGTACCCACTAGGCTACTACCCCTATCAAAGTTGGTTTAAATTTGTTCCAAATCTCCCACTCTGAGGCTCATAACAATCTGGGTTAACTTACTCCTGTGTGTGGTATCCGACTGCCCCTAACTGACTCGCCCAACCACAGCAACCAACTCATGCACCCCCCACCAAAACCCGGCTATACAATCCCGCCTAGCGGATTACCCCCAGAACCAACCCTATTGACTACCCTCTCGGGAACTCAGCAGGTAACGTCCCCGGAGGGGGGAGGAGCCTGGAGGGGGCACGAGTGCCAAGTAGTGGCTAACCAATTATATTCTTCAAGGTGGTTAGAAATGTCATGAAGGGCATACTTTCCATTGATCATTTTTCACATCAGGTCTAGTAACCCGATCTACTGCCTGATTCTGCCCAGCAGTACTTGGCACTCGCCTCCCCTCCAGGCTCCTCCCCCCTCCGGGGGCGTTAGCGTTATTGGCACTAAGTTACGAGAGTTTGTGCCATGGCACAACCCTCCAAATCGATGTGCCCGGCACGGCACTATATAGTGCTCAAGCAATACCGGTACATGGACAAATAAAACGACTTTGTAAGATGAGAAAAAGGAGAAACTATTTACAAGCCCAATTCGCATCGAATATCCCCCATTTCCCATCCTTGTAAGTTCTCACTGTGCTGAAGAACCCTAATATTTGCCCCCTCAACAGCACAAACCAGTCCACAATAATTGAATTATGCCAGGTTGTGCCATCAGCTAATCTCACTACACTCTGGCATTTCGTAGTGCCGTGCCGAGCACATTGGCATGGCACAAGGCACTTCAAGTGCCAACAACCCTGCCGGCAGGCCATGCCTCAGGCCCCAGGACCCCAAGCCCGGGCCAAGATTTCCAAGACTCGGCACATGCCCCAGCCCATCCAGGTGTATGGAAAACAAATCAAGGCACAGCCCCACCTTGTGTTGGGGAAATACTAGGCAATGAACTGGGAATGGGAACCCCGACGAAAATCGGGTGATAGAGAGGACCCCAATGGGAAAACAAATGAAGGACCCTAACGAGGTGTTTGAGAGCATGAAATCCTCGTGCCGACACTGGATGTTGAAAATAATCGATGCAGGGGTAATGATCGATGGTGAGGGTTTTACAGCGGAGTGGAACGGTTTAAGTGAAGACATTAAGAAGAGATGAAGATCATGATTGATTGTGATAAGCCAATAGAAATGAAAGGCTTGAGGAAAGTTGTGAACAGGGAGGAAGGGGGGAAAGGGGGAAAGTCAGGGAGGAAAGGAAGACAGGGGTGTGAAAACTTTTCATAGCTTGCGCGTCACTTCCCCGATACATACGTGTACCGCTGCGGCCTTAGAGTGCCGGCATCTCCCGCTCCAGGTGCGGCCATTAAACTGCTATTTCCGACACTGGAGTGAAATCGTAATTTGGGTGATTATCTGTGACTAGCCTGCCTGCACATTACTGGGGGATACTGTATGCTTGAGTTGCGCGCTGCACCTGCCAAGAACCCCTACAAAACCCTACGAGTCTCGTGTCTTCGGGAGGCACTATTCTTGACTCCTAGAATGTGTGTAGTATTCTTGCTTCTAGCTGTAGATCGGAAAGGTGGAAATTAGGGAGAGAGAGAGGAATGGGCAAGAAATGTATGGCTAAACAAGAAGCTTCTTTGGTGCCGACATATATCTCGTATCGAGTTCCGCGAGGAACGCGAGGGTAGCAAGAGAGCTCAAATGGAAGAGAAGGAGGCAGGCAGAATGTTGGTGAAATCCGAAATCGACCCTTATAGCATCTCAGATTTCTCACGTCAATCATAACAGCGGCAGCAGTCAATATACACAAGTTTCCTGGTCCGGCGCAGCCTCCAGAATTCCAATATTCCAACATTCCATACTCACTCTCATACCAGCCCACATTCCAGAGATTCCCTCCATTCCTACACCCCCGTGCCAATGATCATTCCCAGTGCACTGCCCATACTAATACCAATATCAAGACCAGCCGCTCCAATAACAACTTCAATGTGTTCCGGACAACAGTTGGTGCCTCCTCCGAACGAGTGACGTGCTGTGACGGAATACGATAGGGGGGTTGCTGCATGCGAGAATGGTCAAGTAGGAGGGATGGCTATTCTTTCGAATTTGCCAGAATCCCTTGAGTCATTGCTATATTTACAAAATTCCCGGTGGCGCCTCACTCAAGTAATTGTAAAATATCCGGATAAAACTTTTTAGGGAATAAATACATTGAATAGTAGGAAGGAGAACAAAGAGAGCAATGAAAGGCATAAAAGCAATCGGGTAGACCACAAAGTAATAATGTAATATCACACAGAGAAGTGAAGGCAAACGCTCAACAATTTTTAACAAAAGGCTGCGGGTGGGACTTCGACAGAAACAAAGGACAAGATAAAACAGAATGACGACCCTTTAGCTTGCACCCCCCCAATTTTGATGATTTATTGTGGATAAAAACGAAAAGGGGGTATTTTGATGGGCGGTTGTGGTGATTTAGGCGGCTGCTACAGCGATTGGCTGGAGAGGGGCTCTCTCCGCACGGCTTAAGATTTCAGCTGTGACTGGGGCTCTGTGAACGATGCCTCCGGTGACGGGCAGTTGCGTAGTAATCATTAAGTACTGGTCAACTTCCCGTGCGCATTGTCGACCTTCGTTGATACCCCTGGAAGAGAAATAAGTATCTGTTAGAAAAAATGACCCCTAAGAATTCTCTGAGGCTACGGTGATTTACCAGACAATCAAACTCTGTCCCCTCCGGCAATCGCCAGCAGCAAAGACGCCGGGCATGGAAGTAGAGTAGGCTCCCGGGGGTGTCTTGACATTCTTCCGAGCGTCTCTCTCGATATCACCTAATACTCTGTCCTCTGGGCCTAGGAAACCCATTGAGAGGAGCACGAGATCCGCAGGGAAGAACTGTTCGGATCCTTCAACTTGCTTCATGTCCCAACCCCCACGAGAGCTCCTAGCCCATTCGACACGAACCGTGTTGATGCCCTTGACCTTGTCGCTGCCGTCACTTACAAACTCTTTGCTCATAACGCAGTATTCCCGGGGATCCTTTCCATATTGTGCCTTAACCTCTGAGTGGCCATAGTCAATTCTGTAGACCTTAGGCCATTGCGGCCAAGGGTTGTCTCTGGCTCTCTCGTTTGGTGGTTGAGGAAGCAATTCGAAATTGACAACTGACTTAGCTCCGTGACGAACAGCGGTACCGATACAATCATTACCTGTATCACCTCCGCCGATAACGATGACATTCTTGCCCTTTGCGCTGATGTATTTGCTATCCTCATGGGTTGAATCGAGCAAAGACTTGGTATTGGCATGGAGGAAAGCTATAAAGTTGGTTAGCTAGGAGTATGGGAAGGCGATAAGGTTGGCTTACTCATAGCATAGTGAATACCCTCAAGGTTCCTATTAGGGATCGGAAGGTCTCTGGCAACCGTAGCACCAGTTGCAATGATAACGGCTTCATTTTGTTCCCTAAGGGTAGAGAGTTTCACGTTTTCGCCTACATGAACGCCAGTGACAAACTTGATACCTTCAGCGGTCATGAAATCTGTTCTCCGCTGCACGATTGATTTGTCAAGTTTCATGTTCGGAATACCGTACCTACGCCGAATTAGCATCTCTAAACTAATCGGTCTAAAAGCTAGCGGAGGGGCTTTACATTAGCAAACCACCAACGCGATCAGCCCTCTCATACACAGTAACAAGATGACCGGCTTTGTTTAAACTGTCGGCCGCTGCCAAACCAGCAGGACCGGAGCCAATGATTGCAATCTTCTTTCCGGTGCGAACTTCGGGCGGCGTAGGAACCATCCAACCCATCTCAAAGCCACGGTCAATGATTGCGCATTCGATGCTCTTGATCCCGACTGTTCAAAGTTAGTCAGGTTATATCGTGATAAACTTCACCCAGAGGAAACGAACCTGGATCCTCGTTGATACCCAGAACACAAGCACCTTCGCAAGGAGCCGGACAAACGCGCCCTGTGTACTCGGGAAACGGGTTGGTTTGAAGGAGCTTGAAGAGGGCATTCTTCCATTGGTTTTGAAAAACGAGTTCGTTCCACTAAAAGAATAAGTCAGCTTGCGATCCTGAAGAAGCGGAGGGCAATACAAGGAGCCAACCTTGGGGATGATGTTCGAGATTGGGCAACCAGTATCACTCTGGCAGAACGGAACACCACAATCCATACAACGGGCAGACTGGTACTTGAGCTCATCCTCGTCCAATCGCCTGTTGAGCTCTTGCCAATCCTTTGTACGTGTTTTGGGGTTCCGATATTTCTCATGACGACGGGAGTAGAGCATGAAGCCCTTCGTCTTGTTGAGTACCAAGGCAGATTTATTTTTCTCGGCGTTTGTATCCAAAATGCTGTCTTCCAAATCAGTTATAGAAGCCGCATGCTTGTGCTTCTCTGCCTCTTCCTTGGCCAGCTGTTTCTCATGTTGCTCGCGAACTGGATTCCCAGGAAGTAGGCCTAGTGGGTATTGGGAGACCTTCGATTTTCGGGCTTCCTCTTCTAAAACTCTCTTATAATCGGTTGGAAGGACTTTTATGAATCTAGGAAGAGCCCTGCGGTAATCAAGGAGAATCCGTTTTGCTAGTTCGGAGCCGGTGAATTGGTAATGATCCTCAATAAGGCCTCTAACCCAGGAGATTTCATGAGCATCTTCAACACCTGAGAGCTCAACCATTTCCATGTTGACCTTAGAAGCAAAGTTCTGCTTTATGTCAAGAACATAGGCGATACCTCCAGACATTCCGGCAGCAAAGTTACGACCGGTCTCACCCAAAATTATGACTCGGCCTCCTGTCATGTACTCGCATCCATGATCACCAACACCCTCAACGACAGCAGTCGCACCCGAGTTCCTGACAGCGAAACGCTCGGCAGCAACGCCGCGGAAGAAACATTGACCAGCAGTAGCACCATAAAGGCACACATTACCGGCAATAATGTTCTCCTCAGCTTTGTAGGTGGCATTTCGAGGAGGATAAATAACGACACGACCACCGGATAACCCTTTTCCAACATAATCGTTGGCATCACCCTCAAGTTCGAGTGTGACACCAGGGGCAAGGAAAGCTCCAAATGATTGACCAGCTGACCCTCGAAGATTGACATGGACAGAGTCCGGCTCCAAGCCCGCCTCCCCCATCTTCCGACTGATTCGATAGGAAAGCGTGGCACCAAGCGCGCGATCCGTATTGACTATATCGGACTCGATGCGGGTGGGAATACCTTTCTCTAAGGTATACTCCGATTCGTCAATCAGTTTGTTATCGAGTCGTACGTGCAGACGGTGATCTTGTTTCCGGACGTTATATGTAGCAACGCCAGGGCGAAGTGTATGAGCGGGCGTTAATATCAGAGACAAGTCAATATTCTTTGTTTTCTCGGTCATAAGATCTCTTCTTACGAGAAGTTTCTCTGAACGACCAATCATTTCGTTAATGGTTCTGAAACCTAACCTTGCCATGATGGCACGGAGCTCGTTGGCAACATAGTAGAAGAAATTAATAACATTTTCGGGGGTACCGGTGAACTTCTTTCGCAGTTCAGGATCTTGGGTGGCGATACCAACAGGGCAAGTGTTCAAATGGCATTCTATATTGAATGATTAGCGTAGGAGAACACCATGAAATAGATTTAAGGGGGGCTACTTCTCATCATAATACATCCCATTGCGATAAGAGGTGTTGTCGCAAAACCCCACTCTTCTGCACCAAGGAGACATGCAATTGCAACATCACGTCCGGTGCGCAGCTGTCCATCAGTTTGCACAATGACACGACCGCGCAAGTCGTTTAAAACTAGGGTTTGATGGGTCTCAGCTAGGCCAAGTTCCCAGGGCAATCCGGCATATTTAATACCAGTCCAGCGAGATGCACCAGTACCACCATCATGCCCCGAAATGAGAATGTGATCAGCCTTGGCCTTGGCTACTCCGGAGGCAACAATTCCAACACCAGTCTCAGATACAAGCTTCACTGAAACCCTTGATCGAGGGTTAGCACATTTCAAATCATAAATGAGCTGCTTCAAGTCTTCGATGGAGTAAATATCGTGGTGAGGTGGTGGAGAAATGAGACCTACGCCCGGGGTAGAATGGCGGGTGCGAGCAATAGATTGCGAGACTTTATGACCGGGAAGCTCGCCACCTTCTCCCGGCTTTGCTCCCTGAGCCATCTTTATCTGGAGCTCGTCCGAGTCGGCCAAATAGTGAGATGTGACACCGAAACGTCCAGAAGCGACTTGTTTTATAGCGGATCTCATGGTATCTCCGTTTTCTAATATCTGACTTCTCTCAGGATCTTCACCACCTTCACCGGTGTTTGATTTCCCCCCTAGCCTATTCATAGCTACAGCAAGCGTAGAGTGCGATTCCATAGAGATGGATCCGTAAGACATAGCGCCCGTACAGAAACGGCGAACTATTTCGGTCCAAGGCTCGACTTGATCAATCGGAATTGGCTTTGAACTAGAGAAATCAAAATCCAATAGCCCACGTAGAGTACAGTTCTTTATCTGTTCGTACTCTGAAAGGGAATATGCTTCGTAAGATTTGTCGTTCTTCGTCCGAACAGCATCTTGGATGTTTGCAATACTGACTGGGTCGTTGACGTGGGATTCACCGCCATCGCGCCAATGGTATTCACCTGTCTCAGGAAGCCCAGGGATGGAAACAATCTTACGGCTTGGATATCCGGTCTCGTGGAGAGCAAAAGCATCTTGCGCAATAAAATCTAGCGTGATTCCCTTGATACGCGTCGCAGTTCCAGTAAAGCACTTGTCAACAACAGAATCATCAACACCCAATGCCTCAAAAATTTGAGCACCCTTATAACTCTGCAAAGTCGAGATACCCATTTTACTCATAACCTTGAGGATGCCACCATCGCAGGAGTGTTTGAAATTGTCCACAATTTTCTCATCGGAAAGACCTCCCCTAATCAACTTCTCGCGATTCATCTTCAAGATACACTCCATGGAAAGATAGGGGCAAATAGCATCTGCACCGTATCCTAAAAGCACACAAAGATGATGCACCTCCCTCGCCTCAGCAGTCTCAATGACTAGAGCAATTTTGGAACGCATTCTATTTCGCACAAGGTGGTGGTGGACACCACCACAGGCAAGAAGTGCCGATAATGGGACGCGATCGGCGGAGGTGTTACGATCGGAAAGAACGAGCACTTTGTCACCATTCTCAATCGCCTCGCTCGCCTGCTTGCATACCTCGTCAAGGGCATTAATGTAGCCGGGCACACCTTGTTCCTTGGGGAATGTGATGTCGATGGTATGAACAGTCCAGCTATTGTTAACCTGTTGGATATTCTTCAAAGCATTAAACTGGTTTAGTGAAAGGACCGGCGAAGGGAGGCGCAGGCGATGGCATTGGGATGGATCCATCTCGAGGACATTGCCCTGAGGCCCAACATAGCATTCAAGAGACATGACAATGGCCTCACGGATGGGATCGATGGGTGGGTTCGTGACCTGCGCAAAAAGCTGACGGAAATACTCGTACAAAAGGCGGGGCTGCTTTGCTAGACAAGCCAATGGGGCATCATTACCCATGGAGCCAAGCGCCTCCTTCGAGTCCGCAGCCTATAGGGAATATTAGTACCGGCAGGGAAGCGGTCGCCCGAGTGAGATGCAGTGACTTACCATCGGCCCCAGAATCAAGCTGACCTGCTCAAATGAGTAACCAAAGGCAAGCAAACGAGGGTCATTTTGCAAGCTATTATCGTCCAACGAAGCTTCAAGGCTAACGCCCGAACTCTCCAATTGGTTATATACTTTCTGAATGGTGAGTAATTGCTCTTCGACCCATGAAGTGAAATCAAACCGAGAAGACACCCCCATCTTCAGTTCCTTGTCATCAACTATCCGCCCTTCCACAGTGTCTACTAAAAGCATCCTTCCAGGTTTCAATCTACCCTTTTGGATGATGCGCTCTGGATCGATTAAAATAGTACCGACTTCAGATGCACAAATAATGCGGTCGTCGTCTGTTACGTAGAATCTACATGGCCTTAAGCCGTTACGATCCAATGTAGCACCACAGTATCTCCCATCCGCAAAAGTAAACAATGCCGGACCATCCCAAGGCTCCATCAAACAGGCAGCCCATTCATAGAAGGCCACTTTCTTGGGGTCCATCAGTGCATTATCTTGCCAGGCTTCGGGAACCATCATCATCATGGCCTCTGGCAGAGAAAGGACACCATTGATAGTAAGCAGCTCAAGAACGTTATCAAACGCCGCAGAGTCGGATCCTCCCTCTTCGATGATAGGGTATAACTGCTCGAGTTCGTCCCCAAACTTAGCAGATTCCATCTGACCTTCACGTGCTCGCATCCAATTTTTGTTACCCCGCAAAGTATTGATCTCACCTATCCTTCATATTAGCCCCATATACTCAGGTGAAAGGTTTGATGTATTACCATTGTGAGCTGCCCACCGTAAAGGTTGAGCACGGTCCCAACTAGGGAAGGTGTTTGTGGAGAAGCGAGAGTGGACGAGGGCAAAGTGGACGGCATAATCGACGTTAACCAAGTCATGGTAATAGGTATAAACTTGTACAGGTGCTAATTGACCTTTGTATACAATATTCTTGTTGCTCAGAGAGCAAATATAGAACCAATTATGTAAACCGATCTTTCTCGTGCTGACTTTACGCAGAATGAAGAGTTGTCGCTCGAAAAATTTCTCGTCAAAACTCTCGGTGTCTGTGTTTTCGGGTTCTTTTCCTTCTCCGTATCGACTCCTTAGGACGACAAAGGGTTGAAGTATCATGGGTTCACGGGACAACGCCGCTGGACCTAGAAGAGCACTATCACGTGGAACCTCCCGCCAGCCTAACACCCGAAGACCCAGCGAATCTGCGAGTTCAACAAAAGTATTCTTACTCTCGGCAAGAACCTCCTCGTTTGGCTTGAAGAACAGGTTCCCGACGGCATATTGGCCCTGCGGAGGTAGAACAAATCCCGACGATCCAGTAAACTCTTTCACGAAGAATCTGTGAGGAATGGATGTCATAACACCTGCTCCATCGCCATCACGGGCATCAGAACCCACAGCCCCTCGATGGGTCATGTTGCATAGTAGACTCCGAGCATCACTGAGGATCTTGTGACTAGCAATTCCTTTGATGTTCCTGTACGATCGTTGGCATAGCTCTTGAATACTTTCTGGGAGGAGGAATTAATTACGCTGCAAACCCTACACCGCAAGCATCCTTCTCTAATTCGGGGTCGTAAAGACCCTGTTTGAGCGGCAAAGCGCCAGCCCATGACCTGTTCTCAGGAGTATTCTGGTAGTTGTAGATGTTCACGGGTTCTTCGATATCTTCAATCTCGCTCTCATAAACCGGGGCCATCCTTTGGCTCGATCGGAGAAAGCGTAATCGAGAGCTAAATCAACCTCGCTTTCCCAGTGAACAAGATATAAATTGTTTGTATACTGGGGGTGATAAATTCTTAAACCCGAAGGATAGGTTTGGTCAATTGCACTGCAAACAACTTGTTTGTTAGGCGAACGACGGGAGGAGGGGAAGCAAGAGTTTGACTCTGATTTTCCGGCTCACGTTCAGCTATATGTGGCAACAGAAGAGTTTAACTGTGCGAGTGCGCCTAGGGGGACTCGGACACGGGCGAAGGAACTGCGGTAGCCAGATAAGGAAACAACTAGGCGCGGGGCACAGTGCGTCTGACCTTTGGGGGGGCAATGAAGAATAATGCGTATGCCACGACAGGCAGAGGATAGAAGGGAGGAGGAAACGAAGTGGGAGGTGGCAGAAGAAAGGAAGGAGAGGAGTCTGAGAGAGAGGAGAGGTCAAATGGAGGATGCCTCGAGAAAAAATGCCCGGCTGTAGTTATAATTACTGAAGCGAAAGGACCCCCCCAGAAACTGAAATGCTTTTCACGCTAAATTATGGAGGGGTGAGAGAGGGGCGGGACGTGACGGTGGGGAAACCCTAGGTCTACTGACCGATAACGTCAAAATAATTACCAACAAAAGAGATAAGAAATTCTCAAATCGAGCACACAACAATCAAATTGCAAAGAACCTCCAAGTGGACTGCCTTGCTCCTTGCTCTCCCAGGATCAATTCTCGTTCCTCCATCACAATAATATAAGGAAAGAAAAGAAAAACTCTCTGCCAGCATCTAAACCTTCTACAGCTAGGAAGCGGGCTAGCATTGGCAGGAGAAGTCTATGACGCTCAAGAGGAAGGCTGGTGCACTCGAGCATAGTGCCGGTATGGCTGGGGTGGGAAAGAGATCACTACCCCATTGTCTGATGGGCCGCAGCAAAAGTGAGAGGGCATAACAAAAGTGGGAGAGATCAGGGATTGGTAAGGCAGGAGGTTGGAGATCCTTTGTAAAGTAGCTGTTCTTATGTGAATACCGGTACTGATCACCGAAGAAGCTCGGTAAGGTATTATACAACAGTGGACTTGAAGTGCGCTGTGCCCTTAGGACAAACGTCAATATTCATCAATTCCATCGCCCCAGCATCGTAATCACGACGTATGCAGCCATTCATGTGAATGGAAAAAGTAATATGCTCGAGTACTGGTACCCTACTGTACCACAGGGACATCTGCATCGACTCTATGATTAAAATACCGCCTCTTCATGACACCTTCCGGGCACAGAGCATTGATACTGTAGTTGCTAGGAGTACTCGAGTACTGTAAAGCGGGGAAGCACAATCCGCAAGTCTTGCAGACTGCGCACAAGAACAAAAAGGTTTTCTTTTTTCCCTTTTCCTTCCTTTTTCTTGCTGCTGCTCGTAGTGGTCCTGCCCAGGATGACCGTGCACAACCATTCCCACACACACCCCACGCTGCCCCTCCAATCAGGGATCCCTGGTTCGAGATCTATTACGGCAAATGCTTCTTCTACGGACGGCGGATGCCTTTTGGTTGTGCGGTCGTGGTTTAAGGTGCGGCTGCTTGTGTGACAATTCTACTAACCTGCATCCTTCATTCGTCCTGAATCCTGCATCTTCTCAACACCAACCTTGCAATACCTGATTCGCTCCCTCCATATCAAAAATTGTCATCCCTGCCCTGATTACTACAAACACAATATTATTCGCAGATACTGCATCGCTAACCAGCACCACGAAACCGTTTCCTGGGACAATCTCTGCAGGATAAAATTGCTGTACCAGTATATCCTTCAATGTGTAGAGTGGCAAGGCATCCCCGCAATTGAAAGTAGGACGGACCCGGGTACTGTCCTCCCTTGGTCTTGCATTTTTAATAATTCTGATATTTGCACTTTCATTCCCCCCGGTGTCGCTACAAGTATATCAACGATTATCCTCTCTCTTGGGCACTCGTGCCACACAAAAGCACCTTGTTGTAGTACCTGTGTTTCGAAAATGTGATACTGTATCATACAGTACTCCAGTATCCATCCCTCCACGTTTGTGGATCATGATGGTGGGGGTCTGGTGGTTAACCCGGGTTTCGGGGGAATTCGGATACAAAACGACTAATCCCAACACGTTTTGTGTATCTGGGGAAACCAAGAAACTGACCCCTCCTTGGTTCAAACAACCGGCCCCACTCACTCAAAACCCACACTTCCGGCGGGTCAAGTTTTTCCCAACGTCGGCAAAGTGATCTAGACACAAATTCTAGATCCTCGGCCCAATTCTCAATTTTTTGAGGACGCAAAACTCTTCAATCACTGGTGTACCAATTGGCCGTCCCATAACTCGAACGAATCATCCGCATAGCAAGAGGCGGCAAACTTGAAGAGTTACTCTCAACCCCTTAACAGTGGCTCTCCGTGCTCCACCGACGCCTACTCAACAGCATTCGAAACTACCGGTACGGTACCTGTATGATATTCGTATCTGGCCACTGCTGAGCAAAGGGCTTCCGAATTCGCAAGTTTGTTGCCTTCTCCATCATCCCTTTTTACCGACTAGCAATCGCTTATTGCACATCGTGCGAGTAGCCATCCGGGTATACATCTCCAATTCCTCAAGCGAAACCACCCCCCGCGGAGAATCTGTATTGTTACAGCGCAGCATTTTTGCTAGGATTTAGGCAATTCAGAGGCTGCGTTTTCAATTTCGAGCCCTTTCGGATTCCGGCATCAGCTTAACCCGATTTTGCATCCTCTATTCGATGGTGGTGTACCGGAGGGAAAGGGGGAAAAAGTGGAAGAGAAAGGAAAAAGAAAGAAAAAGAGAACCAAAATCACGCGTCCATTTGACTACGGGCGGAGTCGGGAACTTTCGAAATAAGAATTGCTATTCGGCCTAAGCTTACACTGCTAAGGGCGGCGATTCGATTGTGCCTAAAATGTTCATTTTACATCGATTCTCAAAACCAACCATTCCTGTCATTGATGGGGTAATGAGATGTGTCAAGATCCATTGACTATGAAGCCAATACGGACACCTTGGATCATCTTCCGGCTAAGGTAGGCTGGCTTCAAATAGTCCAATTTCAGCCTCAACTGATGGGTGAAGCCAACATCCAGGGTCCCTGGATGTGGAAAGTGCGGCCTGATGCCTGGGCATCGTTTGGCTATCATCTCTGGGGATTAAGGCCGAGTACGGCAGCCTCAGCCAAGTTGGTTAGTAATAACGCTCGGATAGTTTGCTTACCTCCAAGAGCGGGGTCCGCATGTGCATGAGATGTGGTTGGCAGGATATATCAGCATGGAGGGGGAAACTTTCATACAGATCAACCCTTGCTCTCATACAGAATTTGAGTTTATAGGCATTGCTTGCTAGCACAGGGCACCCCTCGGTTACTTCTGCTGATACATTATCAGACAGAAACAGGCCGAGGTTGGCTACCGGTACCAAACTCTTCTCTTGGAATTTGTAGAACTAAGCTAAACCCTAGGAAAGCCAAATAGAAGAGCCAAACCAGAATCAAAATCGGCCCCCATCTCTACTACCTCCACTACTCCGCAAAAGAAAAGGGAACAGAAAACGTTGCTCCACGGCCCAAAGCCTTCATTAGCTACAATAGTTTATATCATATCACATCCATGTATTTCAAGTCACACAAATGCGGGGAAGATAGCATATGGACCCCTTTCCTACCCACGGCACCTCACCGGGATAGTGAAGCCCACCTTGTTCGAGCCTAACAGCCGATCTCTCAAATAGAGGCAGAGTAAGCTCCATAGATCAGCTCTCACAAGTGTATATAGTACACGTGTATACGCGGCTCGTATATGCGCACGCGACCTATTCTGCGCCGGTAGCAGGTCCAGGACCCAAGCAATTGTTTCGCCGAGTATCGGTACCGGTAGTCGAAAGCAAGGAGTCAGGAAAAACCAAAGCACCGGAGACAACCCTATTCCAACTTCTGCCACACAATGAGATATTAAGATACCAAGCGAAACTTTCCAAGGTGGGTTAGTTGCCGCCGACGAGCAGTAGAGATACGAAAAGCCCAGAGAGAACGGCTACCAGTAGTGGGAAAAAGCAATCATCAGGGTCGTTCGGGTACCGGTACCTGTTCACGGCAACCTCCGGTCACACAAAGGAAATGGACAGGGCTGAATTTTGAAGTAGGGTTTGCGACAGGCCCGGTGTTCCGAACGGGCGTTAAAATACAAGTAGCATGGTATTTCTGATACTGTGCTCGTAGCTGCTATGCAATACCGGTATCAAGGGAATATCATAGCTGAAATGCGGCCGGGGCTACGGAAAAATTTCCAATCCAGCCATTTTTTTATTGAACGAGCATTAGCCCTCGATTGTTCACCACTCCAGCACTGACACTACTCAGTTCTGGCCCATATCTCTGCCGTCTTGCGCGATTAATCCGGTTTCCAATCGCTCGTCATATTACGCGAAAAGCGCTTGCACATCGCATATTCAAATTGCAAATACCACGACCGTTCAACATTGTATACCGCAAAGGCGGTTTACATGCCAGAATGTGTACGAAAGCACTCCATGTTCTCCTACAAAATTCTCAGATGGGCCGATGATGGGTAATAGAGAAATATCTACTCCCTTACTACATTATTAAAGTAGGATATTTCACCCATGGCGACTGAACGGTGTCGCAATTTGCCAAGTAATAATTCCGTCTAGGAAATATTTAGAGCTATTATTGGTAATAAGTTACATCGTATCGAGTAGCTACCCCCAAGCCCATTACTAGGAGCCTAGAATACTAACAGATTTCTAGAACTAAACGGCATTGATCCCTAGACTTGAAGGATTACGCATCGTGCCACTTCGGGAGGTTGTTGAATTGCACGCCCGATCGGCTTGGTGCCCTCAATCCACAACCCGCGAATGGCTCGAATCTACTTCTTAAAACGAAGCGCAAATGCCATGCCACAAAACTTAGGGCAAGGAGTGGTGAAATACGCCGAGAGCTCCAAGGCCCATTACGCGCCGATGATTAGCAAGAGGCAGGTTAGGATTGCTCTAGATATAAGATACCCAGCCTCCTAACCCAGCGGTCCCTTCTCTAGCACAATTATATTGGGAGGTGCAAGAACAAACCCCACTATCAACACCACCGACTAGACCACCGCTCTATTCACCACAATCCTACCACAAAGAACCAATTCAACACGAGCCTCCGGAACCGAAGATCACACTTAATCACTCGAAGGGCATCCATCTGCCATCTTGGTGCCACTTCCGAACAATCTTGGGTTCCTTCCAATCCTATCCCGACGCATCTGGCCTTAGCACGAGAAGGTCTCTATAGAACCTCGCGAGGTGTCCCCCACCAAATTTAGCCCTTCCCTTGCACTTGAACATTGCCCAAGTGCGGCAAACAAGTGGGCATTTGCACTTTCAATGTCATGCTCTCGATCGGTGATGCTCTTTGCACGATTCAGTCAGACACGGTAGAAGTCTGTGCCTGAGAGGGGGACAGTGTGTGGTACTCGAAGAGACGCTGTCGATTTTACGAAACCGACTCTGGATGGGCACATCGTTAAGGGGGATTAACTCCGGAGCAGAAATCGCAACTCGAGTTTACGGATAGCGCATGTTGTCGCTCACGACGCTAGTTTTCCTTCCCTCTCTCCCTTCGCCTCGAACACCTCCAGCCCCCTGCCCTTATCCCTTGAGCTGTCTGAAGCAGTCAAATTCGTCGCCAAGCGTGATAAGGCAAAATTCGTCAACGGTTAGCTGTTCTTTGCTAGAGAGTCAGATTTTTCTGCCTCCTTCATACCCGAACGATTCGGAACTTGGGAGTGGGCTTAAATATCCTCAGAAAATCTCACAGGTTGAACCGCCCTAGAACAGGCTTAGTGTGCCTAATAGCAAATTTAACCGTTCCAGACTACCAAGGATAGCACCCTACGACATTTTACCACCGATAGTAAGAATTAGCATTAATCTTCTCTCTCTTTCATTTAACTAACACTAGATAGATCATTAATTCGAGCAATACAATGCTATATCGACCCTCTCTTCCCAGTCCCACTTCATCCCTTCTTTCCCGCAATAACCCATCAAGCAATGCTTCTAAGGGCAAATAGGAAACCCGTGGCTCAAATGAAAGAAACCTCCGGGTAATTCGGATCAGTCCCATTAAACAGGTTCCCCTTACAGTGTTCGAGAACTTTATCGAAGAACGCCTTGAGGTAAACCCTCTGTATTGTCATAGCCCTCAGACCCCCGATAGTGCCAACGACCCCCTCTATGTCTTCCTTCGGGAACAAATTCTTCAGCCCGAGTACCTCGACAAGCGGGGCGAAATCCGAGAACGTAACATGTGCCGCGCCCTTGAGCGACAACTCCCTCTTCCACCCCTTGGAGGGGCTATCCCAGAAACCCTTCCACGTCTCGTCATTGGTGCGGTTATGCCCTTCTCTTCCGAAGAGGACGAACGGCTTCTTGAGACCGTTCTGGGTGACGTTGCCTACCAGGCTCCCGTCGAGGTTCACTCCCCCGAGGATCCTGTCATCCGCAGCCATTGCGCCAGCAGCGGTAGCCCCTCCCAACGAGTGTCCAAACATGCCCACCTTCTCGACCTTCAACCCCTTCTCTCCAACGCCCGGAATCACGCTGGTGAGCGATGCCATGCTCAAGGACTTAACGGCGAAAACCGCGTCCTTAACCCTCTCGTTGTAATACTTGGTCACCTCCCCCATGGTAATATTCTCGGGAACATTGGCCACAACAACCTTCCCATCGGGAAACTCCACAATGGGCGAATCGTAGGTCGCATCCAGCGCCGCGACCATGTACCCATGGCTCGCGAGGTCCTCGGCGAGCGTGGCGTAGACATACCGACTCGTGCCCAAGCCCGTGGAGAAGAGAATGAGTTTCACGTTCCGCGACTTGACCGGCGCGCCGTAGTAGCTGTTTGTGGTTATGCTCTTGACCGTCCCGTTCGGCAGGCCCTCTGTGGACTCGTAGTACGCGGCCACCGCCGGCGACATGTAATCTGGATGCGGAAAGTTTGTGTAGGTGGAGTTGGTAGGGTAGTATAGTGTCATTAGGATCCTCCGAGACTCGGGGGTTGGGGCGAAGACGTCATTCCTAGTATTATCCGTTATGAAGAAGTTGTATGTGCCAACATTGTTTGGACCTGTTGGGGCCGGGAGGGATACTGCGGCGACATGGTGGTGGAGGAAGGGCAGGGAAATGCACAGCAGGTTGAGGATAGGTTTCAGAATCATCGTTGTAGAGTTGATAGAGGAGAAATAGAATGATTAAGGTATCGTATAATAACTAATTCCCAACCGATAAGAGAAAAAAACTTCCAACACCCAATTCTCTTTGAACCTCCAGATATCTGTTCTAGAAGGGATCGAATGCGGAACCGAAAGTATGGAAGGAAGTAAGGAAGGAAGAAATTAGCTGAGTTGTACCATCCCTTTATATAATATACCTATCCCCTCCGCGGCCCAGCTCTCCACCAATAATGCATCCAGACCGGGGACGGACAAACAAAGCACCGTATGTCCCTCCTCCTCCCCTCCAAATAAAAGTAAAAATAAAAATAACGAGGCGGCCTCCGCATCCGGCGCCGCCCGACACACTCACAAGCTACAAGTACGATATTATACTACCGTATGCTGTACGTACCTTTCCTACCTACCTATAACCTACCATAGACTGCCGCATGTTACGTTACATTACGTCGCCCAGTTACACAGTACCTTTTTTTTTCCAACGACATCGCACAAAACGATCCGGCACTCGAGTTACGGTACACGCCGTGCACACAATCGTAATATCATACAAGATCGCCATAGAAGAGAGAAAAAGAAAAGAAAAAAAAGCCCAACATACATTGGGGGATGACGATGGTATAATAACTCAGCCACTGAGAGGAAGAGGAAGAAGAAGCACCATAACACAAAAAGGATAAGTGCTTGCAGGAAGAAAGAAAGAATAAAACTGAATGGATGAATGAAAAAACCGATCGACCGAACAGAGAAAGGAAGGAAGGAAGGAAGGGAGGAAGGAAGGAAGGAAAGTTCCGACTCGACAAAGTCCAATCAATCAATACTAAGCACGGGTAGGAAATCATTGGGTGTGAGGCTTACGCTTGCGAGGCCCTTTTCCTTTCTTTTATTTTCTTTTCTTTTTGGTTGTAGTGTCCGAGTACAAGTACTGCATTGTACGGTACAGTACTCAAGCTCGAGTATTGTGCTGTGCTGTGCTATGCTTGTAGAGTTTGATCAGAAACGGTAGGGCACATATTCTGCCTTACGGTATGGGTTGGGTTTTACCGTACCGTGGTGCACATTGGGTACTGTACCATGGTTTTTTTCCTGTTGTGTTACGGTTACTGGGATTGTCATATCGCAGGTGCTGGCTAGACTACTCGAGTACTTGTTGTCGGTAATTATCGCTTGGACTCACTACCATACCGGTAGTAGCTCGCCCGCCCACATACTCACTGACTGTCACTCGATAGGTTTGAGAGAACATGGCTATGATGGCAAGAAGCCGGACTGCCGGCCAGCCAAGGCAGAACGCAAGAGAAAAAAGATGAAATAATAAAGAATAAAAGAAAGACATCTAACTATGATAATTAACTAGCTAACCGTTCCCAGTCGGGAACACAAATGGGATAAAATAACTCCCCAACCCTCCTATGATAGGAACCTTAACGTATCATTACGCTCAACTTAAATGTCACGAACCACATTAACTTTATTAATTAACTATCATACTAACTTACTAGTACAGTACCGCATTATTAATGTGGTACCGGTATATGACAGCACAATACAATAAAATACAAACGCAAAGTGAAGAAAAATTATTCCTGCTTAGCGGCTCCCTCCCTCCCTCTCTCCATCCATCGACGCCTCATACTATACCGTACCATACATATCATACGGGTACTCGGCTAACCCATCCGATAAGCTTTTCACAGCCCGGCGGAGTCGCCTCCGCACGCACCTACGCACGCACACAACAACGTAATCCAGCAACTTATGGGGCGTAAAGCGATCGGCCGAGTGAGTGCTTGTGTCGAATCAACTGCTAGCTAGACAAAGCGAGAGAAACATACAAGAGGAAAAAAGGAAAGGAAAAAAAAAAACTCTCGTAAAGTGCGGAGATTTTGTTTTGCATTTGGTTGAGGTTAAGCATGAGAATTGTGTTATGGCTTAAAAGCTGCTTTTTAGGTACTGTATTTTTGGTTGGGGTTAAAATGCTAGTGGAATTTCAAGTCGCAGGTCGCAGGGGGCGGCGAGTGAGCGGGGGTGATAATTGTTCTATGATAACTTTGCCTTGCTGCGGTTATGGCGAGGCTTATGTTAATTGAGAAAGGAGGGGTGTGTGTGTGTGCGGGAACGCCTAGGAAGGCTTCAAGAGTGTTCAATATATCTGGGATGAATTATCAAGGTGTACTTGTTGTAATTGCACTTGTAATAGCACCGGACTTCGGAACTTTCTTTCCTTCTCTTCAGTTTAAATTCTAACTTGTCACATAAGGCGGATATCGCATCACTATCCAGTACAACACAGCACTCTCCATAGTTAAGGGGGCAGGAGGGAGGAAAAAAAAAAAACAGACATCAGAAGCGAAGCAGCTCCCTCCTACTGACAGGACCCTTCGGGTCGCGGAAGCATAAACGCAGTAAACGAAAGCCCGAAAAAGAGAGGAAACGAAAAGAAAGAAAAAAGAAGAAAGGGCATCTGATTCTAAGTAAATTACAATGCTAACCCAAATCGAATGCTATCCGTCCCGCCGTGATCAAATAGGTAAATCTACGCCCTGTAGTAATGACTATAGGAGAAAAAAAGTCAGTCAGCGAGGCAGATTCGCAATCTTTCGGGAGCCCGGTACAGTAACTTACGTCTCCTCAAGCGTCCTTCCCTTCAAGAACTCTGGTTCCGATCCCGGGACGTAGATGTCCTCAAAGAGAATTTTTGAGGTAGGGTCTGGCACGGGTGCCTCCTCGGCTTCCTGGACCTCTTTGTCGACGGCTGCCCTAGCCTCTTTTTCAAGTACTTTCAACTCATCCTCAGAGACAATCCCCCACTCCAAGATCTTCTGCTTAAGACCCTGGATTGGATCCTGGGTAGAACGCATGCGCTGAACTTCCTCACGTGTACGGTAAGTGGTACCAGGGTCGGACATAGAGTGACCACCATAACGGTAGGTGACGAATTCCATAACCATCGGGCCTTTTTCAGAAATGGTATGTTCCTTAGCATATGCGCTCGCTTGTTTAACAGCGAGAATGTCCATTCCGTTAACTTTCAACCCAGGGATGTACTGTCCACGCTTGTAGTAGTCGGTCAAAGCCGAGGATCTGTTGGCAGAAGTGCCCATCCCGTACTTGTTATCTGTTCATCCGCACCGGTCAGTCAGTGATCAACAGTTATACGTTATCTTTCCATGGATAGCCATACTTTCACATGCGAAAATGACCGGAATATCCCAAAGCTTAGCCATGTTGTACGCCTCGAAAACCTGACCCTGGTTGGAGGCCCCATCACCATATAAAGCGAAGGTAGTGTTCGGCCTTCCCAAGTACTTCATCGCAAACCCGATCCCAGCACCGACAGGAACCTGCGCACCAACGATACCGTTTCCGCCATAGAATCCCTTGGTGAACATATGCATGGAACCACCCTTTCCATAAGCGATACCCTCTCTCCGGCCAAGAAGCTCAGCGATAATGCTTTTAACAGAAGCGCCGCGCATGAGAGCGAAACCATGGCATCTGTAAGCAGTGATAACCTGGTCATCGGGGGTGATAGCGTGCTCGATACCAGCAGCAACGGCTTCCTGTCCGGTGGACAAGTGGCAGAAACCACGGATCTTCTTCTCCTTGTAGAGCTTATCGGCCGCCATCTCCATTCGTCTATACTCGCAACCAGTCAGCAGCTTAAGCAAACTGCTACTTCACTATTGTGAAGCAAGAAGCAAAAAAAACGAGGCAAATTTCCAATTCTGGACCCGAGTATCCAAAACTTTGGCAGAAACCCCCAAATTTGACCATCCTGCTACGAGGAAACATCCGGGGGACAAATTCGCAGCTCTCCCGAGAAAGAAACAAAAGCAAGGTCTGTGCTCACCGAATGGTAACCATATCAGAGTACATCTTCTTAAGCTCATTCTTTGATATGCTCAATTCAGTACTAGGACCATCAACCATGTAACTCTCGAAACTCTCATTGGAAAGGTTAACAGTGAATTTCTTGTCGTCTTCCTAAAAGGTTCACACAATGGCAATTAGCCCAAACGTTCCTTCCCAACTATCGTAGGGAGGGGGGGAAAACCTACTGTAGGAACAGAGCTGCTAATCGTATGCGAAGATGCAGCATCCGTGGTAACGGTCCTGAATAACCTGAGCGGTGCTATGCGAGTAGCCTTAATTGAGCGAGCCAAAATCATGATGTCCGCCTGGATGAATGAAAATGGGGGATATGCGAATCGTAGGTCAGTTTCTTTGGCGGGTGGGCGAGCGAGGGACGGACGGTGGAGGGAGAGAAAGCTGGTGGGCAAAGAAAAAATGTTGGGCGGGAAGCTCGGTCCGATCCGGTAGTGCTCTTGATCTGATTAGATAACGGACCCAGTTCGTTTGGTCACCAGAGTGAGTTAGGGTTTGGATTAAACTTAATGTCAGAACTGGGGCCGGTTGTTTTCTTGTTTTGTTCTTTTTTTTTAAAAAAAAAGAAATCGCTTTTAGGTCCAGTGAATTATTTTACACTTCTATGGCTGGTAGGAACTTTGATGCTGTACATAACCTAGTGGGCAATAGATACTCGTCCCATAAGAACGCAATTAGGGGCCTGGGGAAGAATAAAACAAAGAGAAAAAAGAAAAGAAGAATAGTAATAAGGACCTCCCAATTCTCTCTCAGTATAGTAATTTTTGTAAAAAAAGAAAGAAAACAAGACTCCCTCCCCGGCAAGAGAAGAGACTAGAGATATTCATCTTGGAGGGGAGCACAAGTAGACAGCATCGTGTGGGAGGCACATAAATACACTTGAGTGAAAAAGGTTTGCTTAGGAGGAAGAAGCGAGAGTGGAAAATGGTGGAAGGAAGGAAGAGGAAGCAAGAAACAAAACACAAGACCAAAGCTACATAACCTTGTTCACCCAGATAAGAAACCAACAAGAAAACGAATCGGAAAGTTGGGAGGAGAAAGGAAGAAAAGGAGAAACAAAGTACACCCATACCACCCCCCCCCAAAAAAAAAACAAGAGAAAAAAACAGAAAGGTGATTTAACGAAAATAAAAATAAAGGAATCAGCAGACACATCTTACATAGTCTACCTTTGGGAGATCATGTACAGAGAGACTAAGGAGGATTTGAACTCGTGGAATGCGAAAAATTATGCTTGGGACGGCGGAGCCGGTGTTTGCCCAAGCACTGCCGCCTCAGACTGTCGCGCCCGTGCCCGTGCTGCTCCTACCTCTGCCTGGGCTGCTTCTACGTCTGCTTTCGCCTTTTGTTCCTGAGCCCTTGCTCTTGCCAGTTGCGCAAGGGCAGCCTGGATGTCTGCTAACGGAACTGGTTTGCGAGCAGGGGGAGAAGCATCGAGCGGATGATTGGCTATTGGTAGCGCGGAAGGAGATGATGAGGACCGAAGGACGGAAGCAGCTGAAGAACCCTGGGACATTGCAACTACAGCCGCCTGTTCGAGGCTGCTTACCATGTGGGCGGGCATTGGTGTCATGTCTTGTACCGGCCCTGTGGCTGAAATGGCTTGTGTGGAGAGAGCGGATGTTTGTTGCGCAACAAGGACAGGGTCATAAGCCCCGATCTCTTGGGATGGGGCAGCAGCCAGCCCGGTGCCTTGCGCCATGAGTTGAGGATCGATCATTGAATTCGAGGTAGTGGATGACTGGATGCTTTCTTGATTAGAAAAGCCGTCATCGTGCTGTCTTGCTCCGTCATTCGCCAGGGTTAGGGCCTGGCTCGCAGACATTCCAGTCGCCTGGCCCGACAATAATTGAGTCAATACCGCATGTTCTTGTTCCGGGAATAGTGCGTGCTCGTTAATAAACGCTTTAGTAGCATCTGCAACGATGTTGGCAATGGAGGTTCCGCTTGAGACGGTTGGGATAGATGGTCGATAGACAGGAGGCCATAATTGCTGTTGAGGGAGGTGACTCGTGGAAGCCCCTCCTGTAAGATGACTTGGAGAAGAATGGTGGCTGTGAGTCTGATCCGGTGTATAAGGGGGCTGTAATGCTTGTGAGTGTTCTAGGGGACCTGGGCCAAGGTACGTAGGCTTATGGGCCTTAGCTGGAGTCTTGATTATCTTAGCCCTAGGTTTCCTAGTAGACCCCATACTTGCAGCTTCGTTCGGGACTCTCTTTTTCGGATCATCGGCGTACTTGGCAATGTACTCCGTTGAGTATTCTCCGAGATAATGCCATATTGGGTTGTTAGGGTCAACTGGAGCTTGATCCGCGTTTACCAGGGGACTCGCTACAATAAGTTCTCCCCACTTAAGGCCGGATGCTTCATCACAAAAGGGGTCGTCGGGCTCAGGAATTAGCTTGGGAGCCTTTGTAGTTGCAACTCCTGATTGCTGTGCCGTTGGATACATAGGCATCTCGGTCAATGGCAAAGGCAGAGGAACTGTTGAAGGATCTTGAGCCAATATCCACTTCCATTCAACCTCCAGCGGCTCGGTCCTAGAGTTAGGTTAGAAACTGCTCTTGGAACGAAACAGTACAAAAGATGGAATGAAGAAAAGGCAAAAAACCAGCTAATATTGGCGACTAACCCCTTGGGTAGGACATTCACTACCACACACTCCTCACTGTATCTATTCTCGATAACCACACCGCCAAAGATATCTCCCCTGTAATACTGCATCTGGATAACATCACCCTTAATGAGGCTGTTAGCAAACTTCCGTACTACCATATCGTTCTCTAATTTCTCGCTATCCATGCCCTTGGGACGTTTGGGCCTATGAAATCTACAACGGAAGTCGATATCTGTTTGTGGATATATCTGGCCATCTTCACCATAGTGAGGAACATCAAACATATTAACCAGGACGCCAGCCGCCGCAGCGCAGGTAGCGTGATACGCTCTTGCGCATTTCTTGGAGGAGCACTGGAAGCAGGCACCCTTTGTTGATCGACAGAAGATGCATCTGAGCTCGAGCCGAGCCCTCGGTATCCCAGGGATATTTGCGACAACCTCATGTTGCTGAGCCTCATCCCATTTGAAGTAGGTTTCAGGCGTATAGATAGCGCACAGCCTAAGCGGAACAAGCAATAAAGTTTATCAGCCACAGCTATCACAGGGTAACACTCGGACAACTTATGAGAGTATACAAAAAGGTAACGAAAGTCACTCGAGCAGACAAATAAAGGAGAGAAAAATATGAAGAAAAGACAGAAATGTCATACCTATGAGCCTTTTGGCCATCATCTGTAGCTACCAACTCTTCATATGGAATATTATTAGGGCAGAGAATACACTATCAAACACACAAATAGTCAACGCCAGATTACTACATCAAAGTGAGTGCAACGGCGAAAACCCACCGGCTCAGGGGCAGCCTCTTTGCTCAACTTCAACCGCAACTTCTTAACCTTAGCAGGCCGCTCTTTTCCATCTTCGAGCTTCCTCTTCTTATGGCTTTTTGTCTTCACTGGCTTCCCTTCTACACTCTCGGGGGGGGTTGGGAGATCATTGGCCTCCAGTTCATCCTCGTCTCCATCCTCGTAGTAATACTCGATTTCATCGCCCTCGTCCTCAGTAGACTCCCCCCTCAATTTCCTCTCGATTTCATCCACATCAACCCAAACGGAATCTTTGATGCATTCGCATTTTTTTGCATTGCGTCCGTATTCTAGCCAGGCTTCCGTGGCGAAATTTACACTCTCAGCGCAGTTGTACCCAAGATTGTATCCAGAGTGGTATCCAAAGGGGAATGTTATAACGAATTCGCCTTGATGATGGACTAACTTGTTGACCTTGATGCCGTGGCCGGAAAGTAAAGATGGAGAAACAAGATAGTTCTTGTGACGAAGAAATTGTGAACATTTCTTTGAGTCGCTAGGCCAGATACCTATTGCATAGTCACAAGTTAGATTCGAAAGCTAATTGAGAGAAAAGGGAGAAAAACTTACCTCTCATCACTTGCTCAAACTTGGGCTTATCCTCTCTTGAGATAGAGTACCATTGCTTGGGCGCTCCAAAGTGTATATAATTGATACTATAGAGATCCACATCCTCCAAATGCCAAGCAAAGGTACTTCTCCACATCCCAAGATAAAGATAAGCGGTATTGACACCTGGGAGCTTCTTGCCCAAACAATCAAGCAAGTTCTCGAGCTTGGCTACGTTCCAGCTCGTGGTGGAGTCATCAAACAGACTCCCAGGCATGTCTGCCCCGTACAGTGGATTACTGTACGTTAATGTGCGCCAATAGGCCTTCTCCAGTTCGTCACACCTTTCCGGGGTATAGTCATCTGCATTGTGGATACGGAAGTCAAATCCATCAAATGCTTCGTCATCTGCAATCGCTTGTTCTGCTTCTCTCTCCTTCGCGGTTTTCCTGATATATTTCTTCTTTTGGCGAGGCTGGCGCCCGTGAGAATCCGTGACGGGATCGGGAGTTGATTCGACCGTACCACTCACACGGGGTTGACGACTATGGGAATCAGTGATTGGCCCCGGTGTACCAAGCTCCTCTTGCTTCGCCTTTTCCGGCGACTTAGGAGTCGGTGGATTTCTCTTCCTGGAACCCGCGACTGGTGCATTATCCTCCAAGTCATCAAGTGCAATAGCCTCCTCCTTGACTTCCGTAACGGCAGTCGCAGCGCTCTTCCTAGGTTTATTTTTCCTCCCAACAGGAGCCTCTTTAATAACTTGACCCTTCCTCCTCTCTCCACGTTTTGCGGGTGGTTGATGTTCGCTACTCTCGCAGAGTTGGCGCCATTGAGGGAGGTTGTAGGTCCGCTGCTTCTCGATGTTCTCCTGTCTGTACTCCCCCGCTACACCGGCCATGTGCTGGATGATGGGGTTCTTGATCCGAATGTCCTTCAATTTGTCTTCGAGGGAGGCTAAACTATCGGTCCTGCAGAATAGTTAGCACCAAAAATAGCCACCAAAAGATCATCAGCGCATCAGCGCACGATGATCGCGTAGCAAAATCGCGAACGGGATGCAATCAACAGACGGAAGATGGAGCGATCGACTCACCATTCTTTCGGAGGAATGACCTTGATGATGCCCGACTGCATCCCGTAATGATTGATCTTATCGACAAAGTGTTTAAAAGAGCGGAACTGATCCATTGTCTGTTCGCAACGTCAGTTTTCAAGACCACCACCTCGATAGCTCCATGTATTCGCCAGAAAAAGATCCCCCCCTCAATACCATCGCCCCCCCCCCCTCCCAAGAGACTTGTTTCCGAAAAACAAGAGTAGGGCTCCATTCCTAAGCTGCAGAAACCCCTCGAAGAACATTGAAAGGAATCGCGCTCAAACAGGTAAACTTACGGGTTCAAACACGGGGATACCCATATTCTCGTAGTAATACGAGGGCGTAATCTCCTCATCCTTCTCCTCAGGAAACACCTCGAATTGTTCACCATTGCTGGGCTGCCGCTTCTCGACGACAACCTCGAACTTGGACCCCTCGCCGCTGGCAGTGACCGGGTCCACGATAGCAGCCGCCATCGTGACGGCAGCGACCGGAGATTTTTCAAATTGGGCAAACCTGAGGGGCGGACGAAAGGGTTGACGTGAACTCGCTTGATGGATAGATTGATTCTGGAATTCCAACGGTTTCCTCTTTCTTATTTATTTTTTTTCCTTCTTCCTTTCTCTCTTTCTCCTTCTACTCCTACTTCTGCTTCTTCTTCCTCTTCCTCTTTTCCTCCTTGCCAAACTAATTATCCGCTATGTAGTTGTTGGACCGGAGGTTCGTTGGTGGGTGGGGATTAAAAGGTGTGGTGGGAGAGGGAGCGTGGGGCGGGTTGCGGATGGGTAAGTCGTGTACTGTCAGTACCTGTGGGTCCGTTCAACTTGACAGTAGAGGAGAGTCGAGTGGTTGCAGAGAGAGACGAAAAGGTGGCGGGTCCTTCCTGTCTGTGGACTGTTTCCTAGCCTACCCTAACTTACCCTTCTGTTCGTCTCGGCAAGCTACGAACGAAGAGAAGAAAGAATGAAAAGAATGAAAGGGCAAGTAAGAAGGAACAAGAGACAACCGAAGGGGGGGGGGGGGTAAGGCACGTACAAAGGCGAAAGTGTCGTGAGGGAATAACAATAGTAGGAAGAATGGAGAAAAGGGAACCGCTCAAGCGAGAGAAGGGCAAAAAAAGAAAATAACCTCCATAAAAAATAAAAAAGACCACCCTGCATTTTTTATATATTTTTTATAATTATAATTATACTGTAATAATTTTTTTTTTTTTAATAATTGTTGTCACGCTTCCCATTCCCATTCTCTCACTCTCTCCTCAATCCTCACGCACAGGTTTTTAAAGAGATGAAGAAAGAAAGAAAGAAAGAAAGAAAGAAAGAAAGAAAAACGGCATGAGGGTCTGATGTTCCAATAAAACCTCCCAATCCAAATTTCTCTCCTGCCCTTTCAAAAATCTCGGATAATGATAATACTTTGTAATAATAGAAAAAAGGCTCCAAGCGACGAAAAACGACATCACGCGGTTTCCCTTTCCCACCCTTTCTTCTTCCCCTTTGGTACGGCAGTCTACGGCACCCCATAAACATGACCCATTTTACTCCCCCCTCCCCTTCCTTCCTTCCTTCTTGCCCCCTCTGCCGACCTTCCACCATATAATACCACACCCCATATTATGTAATACAGTACTCCGTTCGATAGCACAAATTATGATACCGGTACTACATTCAGCTGGTATATGATGCAAGTATCGTGACTCGCACCGTACAGTACGAGTACGAGCACAGGCAGGTCTGAGATTATCCGTATGTGCGTGCGAAATCAAGGACATATCACAGGCACATACCGCGGTACTGCACAAGACCCTTATCGACACAGTCTCGTAGAGTACTTACTATCATAGCATAATACCACCACCACTTATCTGCGCATCGTACAAGTACTTGTACTGTTGGTGCGGTATTATACTCGTACGTACTGTACCTCTATCGTGGTTTTGGCCTTCCTATCATCCCCAGTATAATACCACACACACGCACATCACCCCCCATTCATTCATTCATTCATCTAGTGGAAAGTGCACGATCTTCCTTATCGTACCGTCCGAGCTTTGTAGATCCCTACTCCGTTACTGTTTGTCCGAAACTTTTTTTTTTCTTCCCTCCTTTTTGAACTTTGATTGAATCAGCTTATATGAGCAGCAGCCCCTTGGCTGGTTGGTATAATAGATTCTCCGGCGGGTATCATTTTGCTGTAGATCTATAAGGCGGAATGGTGGGTTTACGGAGCGCAATTGGTATGCTGTTGGGTGACGGATGGGTAGGTAAGTTAGGGGGAAAGGGGTATGATAGGTCTAGGGGGCTGCGAGATGCGCTTTGTGCTGTACAGTGCCGGACTGTATCATAAACATGGATACCAGTCGGGTGATTCAAAGCTCTCGGTATCATACAACTAGTACTAGTACTAGTACTGTGCGCGGTGTACCCTCTTTGCAAAAGAGATGCGTTGTTTGTATTGCAGCCCGGATGGTACGCCTTAGTTGGCAACTTAAAAATCGATTTAGTGCTCGAAAAATACGGCCGTATATTGTTGCTGTGTCGAGAACTTCCATCCACCCTCCTGCAAGGTACTAAACTGTATGGCCCGGCACCGCACAGCACCTAGCACCGATAGTGCACTTATGTGCACTACAGCATGCCTAAAGAGGTAGGGAGTGGTCCATACGATAGTGTTCCGGATATGCATTGGTGTGATACATTAGCTTAATATTTAATAACATCTAATGCTGAGCAATGAAGGCTAATAAGCAGGTAACTAAATAGAGTACCTAGGAGCTAGTTAGATAGTAGCTTGCTGGTAGTTACTTCTTCTGCCTCGAGGCATTATAATCAACTCGCACGGTACGCTACTTATAGCAATCAATATCTGATTGACTTATTTCAAGACATTATACTCGACTTTCCAGCGCTTGCTTGCTTGCTAAAACAATCATAGAACGGTGTGTCTTTTCCCACCTCCGTGCTGTATCATACCACTATATAGTTGTTATTGTCATCATTGCCGCAATGGCAGACATGTGCATCTCTCGCCCTAGTAACGTGTCCCCAACCTTTGAATGCCATGCTCCCCCCCCCGATGCTTTTGAAGCGGGCTCTTCTGGGAAATAGAAATGAAAAAGGGAAGAAAAGATATAAAACGAAAGAAAGTGGAGCCCAATATAAAGAGAGATGGAGAACACAGCAAGACAAGGGAATAATGCAAAACACGCCTTTCCCCAAAACCATACCCCCAGAATTTTGTCCCCCATATCCTGCGTTTTACCTGGAGCGCGGATGAAAATGAAAAAGGAGAAAAGAAAAGAGAAACTAAAAAAAAATAACTTTTCGTTTTGGTTTTGTTTTCCGAACTAAAAGCGACTAAGATGCACCCACACCCGAACCACCTCATCTTCCCATGAGAACATGGCCAGATTTCAAATTTCTCTGTATCCCCCAACCCTTCCCCATTAAAGTGAAGCAAGAACAGAAAAACACAAAGAGATATCGATCATAAGAGAAAATTACAGACAGCGGTAGAACAGGATATGAGTACAGTGCAGTTTAGTTAGCAGATTATAATCAACTCCGACCGGTTAGGCAGAACCTGTGGCGGCTTGTTGGGGTTGTTGGCGGTCAGTGTTTTTGGGTCTGGGGCGGTGGTATGGACGGTCGCCACGATCCCCGCGCTCCCCACCTTCGCCGCGGTGATGGCCTCCACGGCCGCGGTAGCCGCCCCCACCCCCCCGTTCTCCACGGTGCCCTCCTCTGTCTCCGCGATAACTACGTCCACGTCCTCTGCCTTGACCACGGTCACCACGGAACCCACCACGCCCCCTACCGCGGCGCTCAACATTCTGGAACTCATCACTGGCCTCTGGGGTCTTGGGTTGATCATCTGCCCAAGAGTCTCCGGTTAGTCCACCGTTAGCGGGCTGCGTTGGTGCGTCCTGTGTTTGTGCTTCTCCGAGAATCTGTGTTTGTGTTTGGTCGTCGCTAATTTCCAACGCAACCTCTTTGGCCGCATCATTAGCAGCATCACTGTCGGCGATAGATACACCGGGGGCAGTTGCGGGTGCTTCAAGTTCGTCTCCATTGGTATAAGCTTGCTGGGGAGGGGCTTGCATGTCCTCAGCGGCACCTTCAGTGTAGAGGGGAGCTTTTTCGTCCTGTGCAGCGAGGTCGAATTCATCTTCGGCAGCCGCCTCGTAGGCAGGTGGTTCTTCTTGTTGACCTTGCTGTTGTTCGGCTCCCGATTCCCCAGCAAATTCTTGGGTCTCTTCAACCTCTTCATCGCCCGCACCTTGAATTTTGAGAGCATGGGCAACCTCCTTAATGCGTGAATCTATGTGGAGAAAATTAGACACCAGAAACTCGACCCAGCCCCGACAGCCATAGGGGCTATATCTAGCACGAGAGTGAAAGGATAGTGGGGTATCCTTACAAGAAGCTTGAAAGCTATCGACCGGCTCTTCAGAGCCGTTAGCAAGCTTGAGACAAGCATCGATAGCACTCTGATCACCGCCATACACAAGGACGAGAACTCTCTCAATGGCCTCATCTTCATCTTCATCACCGCTCTTATTATTCCGGCGATGTCCTGCAAGTCTCAAAAATTTAACGACAGTCAAGATCTTGGCCCTAGCGGCCTGGTCGGTCTCTTTCTGTGCTTCAGTCTTTGCCTCCTCGACAGCCTTTTCAAGCCTTGCCTGAGCTTCAACTCTCTCAGCTTCCAGGCGCTTGTCTTCCAGTTCGGAAGCTTTCAAAAGATTTTCGTAGCATTCCTTGAGCTCCTTGTAAACGGCAAGAGTAATGGGTTTTCCAACAATTTTATTGCGCTCGTCGACGTTGATGATCTTAGTAATAGCCTTCTCCTCTTCAGAAAGATCCTTGATTTTCTCTTCAGACTTTGCAATACTATCCTATTCAGCATCGATAACGATTAGCAAATGGCCGCAGCCGGCGGGTAGCATAGAAAAAGCTGGCAGATGGTTTGGTTTGTTCATCATAGAAGGTCGGAATACTTACAAGTTTTTTGGTGTGTTTCTTGAGCTGCCTGTTGATAAAAGTTTAAGCTATAAGGAAATTGATGTGGAAATATTAGAGACCTACTTTGTGATCCACTTCAAATACTCCTTCTCTCCCTTCTCACCAGCCTTCACAACATCATTCGCAGAGTCGGCTGTCTTGTCCTGCGTTATTTCGGGAGCAGGGGATGCAGGTCCTCCCCCACCTCCTTTGCCCTTCTTCTTTCCACGAGAAGTGTTTGGCTGTGTAACTGCAGTAGTAGAAGACATTGCGTCGAGATGAAGGATTTCTCAAGCTATTCGTTCCACAATAACGCCAATTAGCTCAGAGCCTCACCAGCTGTGGGAAATGCGGGGTCGAGTGGGGAGCCAGGAAAAGTGCAATCCAACGCTAGAGAACGGGGGACAAACAGAACGGATAGAAAAGATACACGAACACGAATTGGTGATGGGCGAGAAGAGTTGATAAATCTGTGGTGGAAACCGGTCTGGTGGTGGGAAGGTTTGTTGTTGTGGGGAAGAAGGAGGATAAGAAGGTCAGAGAAAAAAAATGAAGAGGCACAAGACCGGCCTTGCAGGTAACGAACGAACGAAGAGGGGGTGTGCGGGCTCCAACCCAAACCTTAGCGGAATCGGAGATCATCTACTGTAAGCCGACCATCCATAGCCTCGCAAAAAAAGAGAACTCCCTTGGCACGGTAATGATTTTAACGACTGCTTTTTTCTTTCTTCTTCTTCTTCCCTCCGCAATGCGAGAGGCACGGGCTACGATAAAGGTATTGAGAAAAAGGGAAATTACAATTTGCTCATTTTTCTTCTTGTTTTACAATACTCCGTATGAATTTTGCAAAGGGGAGAATATTTGCGGGGCTGACATTATCAGAGGATATACTAATTGAACTGCCAGCGTGACCCGCCTATATGTTGCTATGATATTAACGACGAACCTATGAAAAAAACGATAATTAAAGAATCCAAGAAGTAATAGCTCTGTATTCGAAACCACCTCGTCGGGGGTGATATTAATCTGTAATCTGCAACTTTCTGCACTATACTCCCTTACTAAAAAAACCGGGCGGCAACTTTGAGGCTACAACGATAGGCCTTAGTTGTCGTGGGGAGCATAAGGCTATAGTACTGTGGGAGGATATTTTGGTAAGGTGTTGAGGGGAGCCTTCTGGTTTATGAGAGCTCTGGTACGGTATATGATACGATGGGGTCTGTAAATATAGGACAGAGGTCTATTGGTGGCGCCACGAGAGTTATCAGCACAATCCATCGTAATGCTAAGTACAGTACTAGGCCAAAGCGTTTCGTCCAACACTGGTTTTTGCGAGAAAAATGGATATTTTCAAACAGACAATTCCCAATGCTAGTCTCTTGAAAACACTTTAAATCACTCCACTGGCTAGACAATCACTGGGTATTTAAATCTCTAGAAGTAGAAGTGTAGGGGATCAAATCGATATTCATTATTTGCGATTGTATTAGCTAGCGTGAAAGTGACTAGATTTTTGTATGGGGCTCCATACAAAAGACTTAAAAATTCTGGAATATTTGCTATAATATTATCTACAGGTTTACTAATTTACTGCCAAGTTTTAGAAGATCTAAATAGGCACCTTGCTTTGAGAGAGGGTGGTGAAGGTTGGTACTTGGTGTTGAAAGGCCGTCAGACGAAACGTTTTAGCCTAGTGCTGCACAGGCTGGGTAAAAATAATAAAAGAACAATCGGAAAATGAGGGAATAAGTAGTCAGAAATGCAGTTGCTCGATTGGCTCGAGCACACTAAATGCTCCAATCAAAACCCTAGAAGCTCTTTCCACGTTTCCCCCCCCCCCTTTTTTTTACCGCAGGCTGTACGATACCGTACAGTACCGGTACTCTGCCTGTAGGCCATCTACGGGTCCCACAACAAAATACCAATCACCAAAATACAATCATGAACCATAGCTCTAGTGCGATGACAACCAACTTCACCACCGAAAAACCCAGCTATAGAAAAAGCATATGATGTGGTGTACGAGTATGGCAAAGTATAGAATGCCGGTGGGCAAGCGTACAATTAGCTGACCCCGCACGGCAGCTTGTACGGCACAATACCGCACACTAGTACTCGAGTAAAGTGGCAGCTGTATGACAAGATTTGTGCTCAATACTCGAATTCATCCTTCTGAGCCTTGGCGTTGTGTCCCCAAAAATTATATTAATAAATGAGATATCATAGCTAGAGACATGGCAACTGTCGGTACTGTGCTCGCAACTGAGATCATTGGGGCCCCTCGGTCCCAACTTCAACGTTTCTCTCCAATACTCAAGTCTATTGAATCAATCCCTCGACCAGTGTTTAAAAAAGAACATCTCAGTGCACCAATACCTTGCTTTCCTCTCGCTGTTGCTTCCTGAGTATAATTCGCAAACGGGATCAGGAAAAATACACATAATTATCAGATGCCATCTCACAGCCTGCGCGAGCAGACACACTTGTAGCCACATATGTGCTGGTATACTAAGGCAAGTAAGAGTAACCAACACGTCTGGAATACCCGTTGGAGATGCCTAAAGCAATTGACGTGATTAATCCAAGACCCACCCTACATTACAATCCTTCCGTAAACAAATGTATCCCCATAAACAACCTATTAACAACAATAAGATGCCCAACTCTCCATATTGGCTCAACTCCAAAGGGGCAGTATCAGAGGGTTTTCTGGCGGGGCGGCTGTTGGTTGCCATGGCGCTGTTGCTCTTGTTGTTGCTGTTGCTGTTGAGTCATCAGTATCCGTTTCAAGTAAGCTGCCTCGCCTGAGTCGTCAGGCACATTCCTAAGGTTGTTTATTACCGCCGCTTGACTCGAAGCCGACGAATTTCTCCTGTTGAAGGAGGTGAGGGTACGAGGGCTGGTAGGGGGGATTGGTGGGGTAGGCGGCTCCTTCGCGGGTGCGAAACCAGGACTAGTGAATCCCCAAAGACGGTTTGACTCGCTGGATAGGGGACCTGAAGGTGGTGCGGTGCCAAAACCACCGGATTGGTTGCCTGCAGTAGCACTGGCACCTTCTTGAATCGCAAGTGGAGTAGTTATAGGAGGTCGAGGGCGTGGATCACGACTCTTGACCGTAAAGGCTCCTGAGGCGCCAACAGCTTCAGGGCCACCTTTCTGACCAAAATAGTCAGTAGCCGCGCCAGCTCCGGTTACATAGCTACTGCTTAGCGTGCGGGGAGGGCCAGAATCCCGGCGGGCTCCCGATGCCCTCGAACTCGAGTGTTGAGATTGATTTGCTCCAGCTCTTATAGGAAGATGCGCTCCTTCCTTGTAACGTTCAGGATCTTGCCGCCTCAGGACTTCGTAGTAGGGTGCCTTCTCTTGTTCCTGAAGGGTCCTCAAGTCCTGTTCCTCCCGCAACATTCGCTGCCTCATAAGAACCCCTTCGTCGGCAAACACGCCAGCAAGCTTATAAGAGTCCAACGTCTCCTTGGCAGGGTTTCTGTTGAGCGGGCGATCAAATTGTTTGATGGACACTATAGTATAGCGATATTCGGCCGGCATAATCTCAAGAGCCTTTTCGGCCTCAGGGGTAGATATCTGATCGATCGAATATGCCAACATAGTAGGAGGGCCTCCAGGCACATTTGCAACAAGTTCTGTGTTATCCCAATCAACAGAAGCCACCGCATCTTTCTTCCATTGTTCGCTCTCTCTTAAGTGCCTAGCAAGAAGTCGGTCACTAGTACCGCAGCCGCATTAGAGGAGCTCAATCAGCAGCTAAGATAGCACATGCAGAGCAGGATTCCAACCGTTGCTGTTTATGAGTTTCCCTCATCAACCTTAGAGTCCGGAGGGTCCTCTCTTCCGACGAGTCATCATCTTTTGGGTCGTAACGGCTGTTGCGGCATTGAGATTAGCAACTTGACTCGGGGGTTGCCCAGGCGGTAGCTTAGGTAATTAAAAAATGGCCAAGCCTTACGGAACATCAATCATGAGTTCATCGAGCAAGTACCCCTTCAGAAAATTAGCCTAATGATACACATTGGGGAAAAGTGACGGGGTGATACTTTTTTCCTTGATGTGTTCTGCATTTTTGGCTAGAGTAGGGATTAGATGCTATGAAGGTTTGTAAAGAGACTACTGCACCGGGGTTTAGGTATGATATGACAGATCCTGAAGCGGCAACCCTGAGAGGGTGGAGAGAGACACCGAGGGTAATAGAGCAGAGCGTTCATGGAAGACATGACAGACCTTATCTCTCGACCCCACCCAAGCTCACCTGTTGGGGTTGGGCAACCGATTGTTACCCGCCCTAAGGCCCTGGCTCAGTGCCCCACATCCATACTTATGCTACAAGTAGATCATCCCTCACAGCCATTGCGACCCCACAAAAGAGACCTTAGCGTGCTGCTCCTCCAGCTCAACCTCGAGAACTCTATCCACCTCAATTCTCAAGATGTCGATGTCGAATGACCCAGGCCATTTCTTTCAAACCGAGTATGCTAAACATCCTCCCTACAAATTTTGGAACTCAACTAATCATTCAGCCAGGACGGCTCTAGCCAACGCTAAACGACGCGCTACAAAGTCCTCTAATAAAAATGGTTCTCCAATAACCTTAACTTCTAAGCTCCTTTCGATTATTCCAGACTTAACCTCTCCAATGCGTGTTTACGTCGCCGAAAGTGGTGGAATCGCGCGCAGAATAGACCTTGAAGTCTGTAAGAACCATGAATCCAGTCAGGTATCCACCGAATTGAGCTGATAGATGAAAAGTCGGGCGATAAGTCATGCATATATAAAGGTCACACAGCACCGGTGACCTCTCTTGCACTTAATGCTGCTCAAGACGTTCTTTTTACGGGCTCATGGGATAAGACGATCAATGCGTATTCGACAGAGACACGTCAAAAACTTCGTACCTTCGTTGGCCACTCAGACTTTGTAAAGAGCCTTCTCTTCGTCCCTTCTCCGAAACACGAGGGTGGGCTACTCTTCTCTGGGTCAAGCGATGCATCAATCATAGTTTGGGACGTCGGGACGGGTCAGAGATTGAATACTTTGAGGGGGCATAAGAGAGCGGTGGGGGCACTTGCAGTAGATCCGGTTACTTCAAATTCAGAGGCCGCCATCATCTACTCCAGTGGTAGCGAGAGGGATATCAAGCGCTGGGAGATCCCGTACGCAAATGTCGGTGTAGCTACAGAGAGCAGAGAAACTATCATGGAACACGACACAAGTGTTACTATGATTAGATTTCAGGGAGAAGACGCGGACATGTGGACTGCGTCTGCGGATAATACCGCTCGGAGGATTGATATCCGGACTGAAGTTAAAAAGAACGGCACTAGTTGGAGTGATGTTGTTCTGAAGCACCCAGACTACGTTAACGATGTGGTTGTGGAGCCGAGAGGAAGATGGGCTATTACAGCCTGTAGGGATGAAGAAGTCCGGGTATGGGATATCAGTGTAGGTTCTTCCCTGCCTTCACTAGGATATGTCTTGGGTTAACCTAGTACTAGACTGGCGAACTTTATCACACATATGATGGGCATATCGAAGAAGTTACAGGCCTAGCTATCGTCGGCAAGGGTGAGGCGGTGGTCAGTATATCAATTGACAACACAGTGCGGAAATGGTCTCTACGACCTGTAGACCTGGCGAAGGCCGTTGAGGAGAAAAAAATACAGGAGCAAGAGATAAAAGAGGAACCAGTAGAGGAAAAGAAAGAGTGTTTCCTCACAGAGGAGGAGGAGAGGGAGTTGGCAGAATTGATGGATGATGATGACTAGTGTACCTAAAACAATTTTAAGTCTACAACGGTGTAGCGGCAGTCACCCTTCATCACTCGTGTAGATAATTGACGGGCCTCAACTGAACTGGGTATCATTAAACTTTTATCACGAACAAAGAATAGAGCCGTAAGACATCCGAATGCGTCCAAACTGCACTAAAAGTATACCATGCAATCAACCAAAGCCATAAGTGTCCTCAACCTGATATCGCTCCACCGCCTACGGCAATTAGGTAATTAATTATAGGGCTTTACTAAGGCATAACCTAATCACTATCCATCTCCATCCCATCGTCGCTCCTAACCAAAGACCTCCTCGGATATTGCCTGAGTCTCTGCTCAACCCTAGAATCGGGAGGCCCAAAGTGTTCGTCGTGGGAGTATATGGCCTGGTGAGGACTAGAATCAACCCCGTGGGTTCCCTCCTCTTCCTCTCCTTCATCCTCATCTTCGTAGTCCTCTTCACCCTCGTCCTCTTCATCGCTGTCATCCCACAATGTCTCCGTCTCAGCCTCCGGAACTTCAGCATCTAGATCAACCTCATCTCCATCTCCATGGCCATCGAGATCCAAACCATCATCAAGGTCGTCTTCGTCCTCATCGTCTTCATCTTCATCATCGTCTTCATCATAGCTCTCCGCTTCCGGAATATCCGCATCCAAATCTGCTCCGGTCTCACCCTCGTCACCTTCTACTGCAATTTCACCGGCCGTCTCGTCAAACACCCCGTCCTCGCCAGTAACTTCCACATCCTCCATCATAGCTTGTCTTTCTGCTTCCCTTCGCTCCTTCTCTTCATCCAGCTCAACCTGATAAGTCTTGAGTATGCCGGGCGGTTTGATCCATGTTGCCCCAAAACGCTGAATATTTACTTTCCGTTGGTATACCGACTCTTCATCTAGCGCGAGCTGAGTCAATGGGGAAATAGAAGGGGTCCTGAATCTTGAGGGGTGAGACTGGAGGTTTGGGAGTGAACTTGGATGGATATTCTGCGAGACCGGGGGGGATGAGAGTGATTGGGGTGTTGTGCTACTGGAGGAGAATGGAGTGAAGGAGAACGTTGAGGTCGGAGTGTACCAAAGCGTATGCGCCTAAATGTCAAAATTTAGCATGGGATGGATATTTGCACGAGGATTGGGCGGGGGAAAGCCGCGCTTACATCTCGAGGAGCTATCAATGGAATTGAGGATAGCATCGTATTCTCTTATTATGGCGGGCGTCGGAAAAGCGAGAAAGAGCTCGGGTAGTATGCGGTGTTGGTTTTTGAAACCAGAGAGCTGAGACCGACAGCCGGGATGAGAGTAGAGGGCTGTGTGTGGAGTGGAAGTCAGGTCGCGATGCAGCTGATGGTATGTTAACCCACCGGTTGCCCTAACAACACTAATCTCATCTAAGCCTAAGCATCTGATCGTGCGAGAATTTTGAAAATCTTGACTGCGGAGTGTGGCTGCAAACATAAAACTTTGCAAAAGCTTTGTTTGGTCACTGGCAGGTTCAATCTCGCTCCAAGCACCCCAGTGCTGGTACCGGTATGCACTTCATTCAATCAGCTTCACCACCGGTGGAGCGTCAAACTCAAGCGATGATAGTGCCAAGCTCTTCGGGGGAGCACCCCCCATCAATTCCAAGGAATCGCTACTTTTCAACGTACTCCACTCGAGCAGTGGGGCCTGAGTCAGAATTGGTAGACGACTGAAGCGGGCCTACCTAAAAACAATATACCATTAATATACAAAACTATCTACACAGCTCTACAATTGAGCCGGTGGGAAGGCTCTATGACATAGATATTTGGAAAATCCAGCTGAAACTGCACTTTGTTCCTCTGAAGAATTTGTGTTGTCGCTCGCCTTACACTCTCTTGGGCATCATCTACAAATATACCAGTCATTAACTTATATTTAAAACGATCGGCGGTGGGGGTAGCAGAGCTCATAAATGTGAACTTGATATTTATGAGAGCCTTGTGAGATATACAAGGAAATATCGAGTTGTACTGCTGAGGCAAGCCAAGGAGGAGGAGGATGTGTCAAATTCTGGAGGTTGGTGTTAAGGGAGGGTTTGGTTATAATACTCCTGCGAAATAGGATTCCGAAAGCTCCTTGAGCAGTGCCGTACTCAATGGTTTTTATTATTCTACCAGAAGAAGGGAGAAGCCCAAACCAATAATTAAAACATTCCTCCTTCTGCCACGGCTCACTACAAGGGCAGTGATAACATCCACTATTACTGTGCAAGTACAGTACTGTACTTGAGCACTCATTACAAGGGAATAATGAATAAATTAATCTTCTTAACGCCTCCGGAATTGGGTTTGTCGGGATATCATAAATCTAAAAAATTTGATGACTACGCGACGATAACGTATCTTATCGGGAAGTCGGACAAGACCGGGAAGTCGGACACTAGGCAACAATGCTACTCAAGTAGTCAAAAGGCAACAACTCAACCAATTCTTAACCAAATTGGACCAAACAAGATGATATCAATTGAGAAAGGATAGGAGAGCTAGTCCAAAGTTGAAAAGTAAAATAAAAAAATTCCCCATTGAGGAATACTAGAAAAGAGAGAGAAAATCTACTCAAACAGCAAGAGAGCAGAGAAGACCAATTGAGGCATAGAAGCATGCAAGACTATTTTAAAAGTAGATGTAGGTAAACTCCTATTGACAAAGGTAATATAGGAGATATTAGCTGGGAGTTGTTGAAGTTTATAGGGTAGAGATATGGTTAAGAAATGGGTGGATTTATTGGTAAAATGAAACAAATATTAGTAAGACTCTAAGGGGAAAAGAGAGACAACTTCTGGGGCAGAAAGAGAAAAACAGGGTGATACAAGGTCAGTGCACTGAGAAGATCTGAATTGATCTAAATTGGTTGTGTTTTGGCAGTAGTTAGGCTGTTTTTACTATATTTTTAATAGATTGTTTTACAGTAAGTTTTCTTGTAAAATTTGCAAAATTTAATTACCTATATACTGCAAATTACTCAAGTGTAGTTAATGTTTCTTTATTGTTCTAGTAAAAGAAATATTTATTTGTAGTCAATTTAGCACCACACTTTCAGAAAAATGAAGATTTACTCAAGTATTTATTTAAAGTTCTTTTGATTTCAAATCTATTTGTATTATTTACTGTCTGAAACACTTTTAATAGTGGTCACTAATTCTTTAGTCATTAAGGAAGAAATATTAATGACTCTTAAGAGTTCAATTACTCTGATAGCCTAAAATTTTACATGTTCTTTACTTAATATATATTAATCACAACTATATACATATTATATCAACCTTTCCCCAGCCATCCTAGATTTAAACCTAAGAGAAATGCACTAAAGTCTACCCTGTTATACTACTAATCAAAGACCCTCTATTTTTAGAGCAATTCTAAAATAAATCTACTTAGATTTATATTAAATTAATATAAGTTTTAAGTAAAAACTGCAAACCTTTAAAGTTGAGAAATATGTTAGTAAATTAATCACTATATTACTATTTCCTTTGTCTATTAGGTAGTAAATCATTACCCAATAATTCTTAAGTAATTTGCAGTACATAGGTAGCTAATATCTCCTATATTACCTTTGTCAATAGGAGATTACCTACATCTACTTTTAAAATAGTCTTGCATGCTTCTATGCCTCAATTGGTCTTCTCTGCTCTCTTGCTGTTTTGAGTAGATTTTCTCTCTCTTTTCTAGTATTCCTCAATGGGGAATTTTTTTTATTTTACTTTTCAACTTTGGACTAGCTCTCCTATCCTTTCTCAATTGATATCATCTTGTTTGGTCCAATTTGGTTAAGAATTGGTTGAGTTGTTGCCTTTTGACTACTTGAGTAGTACTGTTGCCTAGTGTCCGACTTCCCGGTTAGGTACGTTAATAGCTGTGAGGGGACATCATATTATTGTCGCCCTATTCACCTAAGGCGGGCTATTATAGATAATCCTCAGTGCATCGAGATCATCTCAGAAAATACGAGGCGCAACAAATAGGGTCAGCATTTCGCGTAATTTTTTAACAAGCCGGTCGCCTGTCTAGGATAATGTGACCATCGATGGTCTGAGCAGAAGTACTGTAGAGAAGGTGGGGGAACAGGACGCTGCTACCCCTCCATCACAGCCCGTCAGGCTCCAAACAACCCGATTCATCTTTAAAAGCACCACTCCATCCACCACCAAACCAATTCCCCCAAAAATCCTCATCAAACACCAGCACATGAAAATGGCATCCACCACCGATCGCGAGACTTTGCCATCTGAGTATGCCTGCCCTCAACCCCTCATCTCACATTCAAGTTTGCTGACCTCTGAGCTAGTGTCAAGCCCATCCACTATGACCTAGATTTGGCTAAACTTGACCTTAAAGCCTTCACATACGATGGCCAGGTCAGAATTTCCCTCGAGTTCAAGGAACAAGCTAGTTCTATCTCCCTCAATTACAAGGAATTATCTCTCCATGGAGGGCGTCTTATTGTTGATGGCTCAGACGGTGGTGAGCAACCCCTCTTATTAGCCTCGCGAGCTGGATGAGAGCTGATAGTATACAGACATCGCTATTTCCAATATCGGATGCGACAAGAAGGCCGAAGTAGCGAAACTTTCACTTGAAAAGCCAACCCCGGGAAGTGGAACTGGTGTTCTGGAAATAAATTTCTCAGGGTCTATTAATCATGAGGTTAAAAGACTACCTATCCATTAGAAGGAAGGCACAAAGCTAATGCATGTTTTGAAGATGGCCGGCTTCTATCGAAGTGCATACAAAAATGTTGAAGGAAAAGATGACTGGATGTTTTCCACTCAGTTTGAGTCTTGTGATGCCCGGAGAGCTTTCCCTTGGTACTCCTAAGCCACTCGACCCAGGGCAATCCAAATTTGCTAATTACATGATACCCGTTAGTTTCGATGAACCGAACCTTAAAGCCACCTATGATCTCTCCATCACAATTCCTGAGAACTTCACTGCTCTATCAAACCAGCCCGTGAAGGAATCGAAATCTATGGGTGATGGTCTCAAGAAAGTCTCCTTTGAACGAGTCCCGAAAATGAGTACATATGTATGTTTGCATGAAAAGCCCCTCCCCAAGGATAACTAATGAGATATAGCTACTTGCCTGGGCTTGTGGGGAGTTCGAATATGTAGAGGATTTCACCGACCGCGAATACGAGGGAAGGGGAAAGCTGCCAGTCAGGGTTTATACTACCAAAGGTCTGAAAGAGCAGGGTCGTTTTGCCCTCCACAATGCGAAGAAGATCGTCGATTACTTTTCGGAGGCGAGTTTTTTCATGCTTTATTTTTTCTATCTTCCACCGTTTGAGACTAATGTTTAACTATAGATTTTCCACATCGACTATCCTCTCCCTAAAGTTGATCTTTTGGCAGTTCATGAATTTGTAATTATGAGTTACTATTTCCTTTGATTTAGGCATACTACTAAGCTGGAGACTGACCGATGTGACTCCCGCTAGTCTCACGGCGCTATGGAGAATTGGGGTCTTATCACTTACAGAACTACTGCAGTTCTGTTTGACGAGAAGACATCTGACTCCCGTTATAAAAACCGAGTTGCATACGTTGTCGCGCACGGTAAGATCATCTCCACCCGCAATTGAGGCATCTGTCAATTAAATTCGACAGAACTTGCTCACCAGTGGTTCGGGAACCTGGTCACCATGGACTGGTGGTCAGAGTTATGGCTGAACGAAGGGTGAGACTTAACTTCCAAACATCACCCTCTTCATTCGCTTACACTATCCAGATTCGCCACTTGGGTTGGCTGGTACGCTATTGATCACTTCTATCCCGGTTTGTACTCACCCAACCCAGAGGTTATAAATAGGATATTTTTGTACTAACAAAATCCCGACAGAGTGGGACGTTTGGGGCCAATTCGTTGTACGTCGGGTTTCTAGAGGCATGCATTATCACTCGCCAAAGCCCCACTAACAAGGGATGTTGCTTAGACTCAAGAATCCTTGCAAACAGCCTTCGCCCTCGATGGTCTTCGTGGCTCCCACCCTATTGAAGTCCCTGTGAGGAATGCTCTCGATATTGATCAGATCTTTGACCATATTAGTTACCTTAAGGTATGTGAGCAGGTAATCGAGACAGTAGAAAAGATTAATAAAGGGACGGTATAGGGATCCGGCACTATCCGTATGCTTAGCAGCCACCTTGGTGTTGAGACCTTCTTATCGGGTGTTAGCAGATATCTGAAAAGGCATGCTTACGGAAATGCTACAACCGCGGATCTGTGGGCTGCCCTTAGTGAAGAGGCAAAGACTGATGTTGCTGCTTTTATGGTGCATTCTGCCCCTATCAGATTTACAAGACTGTCAACTAAATAATATGTGCAACAGAGCAACTGGATTAAATCTATCGGTTTCCCTGTTCTCACAGTCACTGAAAATTCTGGCCACATCATCGTTCAACAGAAGAGATTCCTAAGTACTGGGGATGTGAAGCCTGAGGAAGACCAGACAACTTGGTGGGTGCCGCTATTCTTATCTGAGAAGTCCCTCACCGCAGGATCAGAGAAGATTACGGCTCTCACGTCCAAAGAAGCGACGATTAAAGGGATTGATACCAGTTGCTACAAGCTCAACAGCAACCAGAACGGATTCTACAGAGTAAATTACCCAGCAGAACGACTCGTCAAGTTAGGGGAGACGAGAAAACAGCTTAGCGTAGCAGATAGAATCGGGCTAATTGCTGATGCTGCTGCCATGGCACTTTCTGGTCTTGGTTCCACAACAGGCCTGCTATCGTTTTTGGCCCCACTCAAGGACGAGGAGAATTACCTTGTCTGGGCAGAACTCATTGAGCAGCTTGGGAAGTTGAGATCAGTTTTCTCTGAGAGCTCACAGGAGATCAGGGATGGATTGAAGAAATTCACCCTCGACCTCGTCACACCTGCAGCTGAAAAGATTGGCTGGGAATATGGAAAGGACGAAGACTTCTTGACTGGAAGACTCCGCGCTCTTCTCATAAGCGCCGCTGGGGGCTCTGGCCATAAAGGGATAATCTCGGAGGCCCAACGCCGCTTCAAACTTTACACCTCAGGCAAAGACAAGTCTGCTATTCACCCCAACCTTCGTCTTGCCGTCTTCCGCATTGTTATAGCCGAGGGCGGTCAGGAGGAATACGATGCCGTTTTGAATGAATACCTCTCCACTTCTGCGGTGGACGGCAAGGAGATTTGTCTCTCTGCCCTCGGCCGGGTCCGACAGCCTGAGCTAATCCAACGGTTTCTTGAACTGATGTTGTCCGATAAGGTCAGGACACAGGATAAGCATACTCCGGCCATTTCTCTATCGAACAATGTCCGTGCACGCCATGCTCTATGGGAATTCATCAAGAAAAATTGGGAAATAATCTACAAGCAACTTTCCGGTAACATGGTCGTTTTAGATCGATTCTTGAAGAACAGCCTGAACAAGTTCGCTAGTTTAGATGTGAAGGAGGACATCGAGAAGTTCTTCGCCGATAAGGATACCCACGGATTCGAAAAGGGATTGGCAATCATCAGCGACAGCATTAAGGGTAATGCAAACTGGCTCCAGAGAGACCAGGTGAATGTTGGAAAATGGGTCAAGGAGCATGTCAAGGCCTAAGCATGGTAGTCTTTTTCCATCGGATTTTGTCAATCTAAAAAATGAAAGTAACCTTTCTTAATCACGAATACTCACTCGCTGGGCTTTGTGATAGTGACTTTCCCACAACTATTAGTCGCTGACACAGTGATCGATACATATTCCTGTGTACTGTAGGGGCACAAACATGTGGTTATGCGTGATGGATACCGGTAGCAGGGCGACCTATACATTTGTAGCTGATTTACAGTACCGAAGTACTTCGAGTTTCCGGCGCACATTATCTTAGTATTTTGATGCCTCACAGTACTATGCTTAAGCACACCGCATCTGTTCTATAGCTACTACAGTCGGTGGATGCGCGTAGATTGAAAGTTTTAGAACCGACTTATGCATGAAAAAGCTAATTTAGGCGAAGGAACAACTTTGTAAGACGTGTCAGGAAGTTCAAACGAACCAGAAAAAGATGGGCTGGAGACTCACGGAACAGCACGTGCTGATAAAGGACACGACAGAATCAACATGGAATGGACAGCCTTTACCGATGCTATGCATAGAATACATGCGCAGATATGGATGACATTGGTCTCTCCACTGAGGGTGCGCGATAAAGGGAAGAAATTATTGTAGGATGTAGTAATATATTTGTGGTGGCCATCGAGAGAGGCTAACTTGGGTGGAGCTTTATTTCTACCCTTTTCTTTCTTTTTTTCTCTTGTCTATCAGAATCTCGGGGGGAATGTGCTTGTGAGATAAATATTCATTGTATTCCTGCATATATTTGGCAGCCAAAGGGGTGCCAGTGAATGCGCATAGGGCCACAGTGGCACTTTTGACCAGAGTATACAAGGCAGCGGGGCACGCCACACACCCAATCACCTGATAGAGGTGTCGAGCCTCGGTCTCAGGCCTTCGGTCTCGCTCAGCATCTAACCACAATCGCAATTCGTCTTACTCCTCTTGGGCATAGTAGAGACAGAGATAGAGAATACTGCTGACTCTTCGAAATTTTTGAGAGAGCCTGAAGCAAGCGAACGTCTGGTGACTGTGACACAGGCAGGTGGATTTGTTCTGTCTGACCTTCCTTTCCACAACCAACGAGTCAACGACCCACCGTTCGCTCACTCCATCACCAACACAACCCTGACAAGTGAAATTCCTCCGCTCAGTCAGTCCAACCTCTTCCCTTCTCCCCCTCTCACCTACCACAACCATAATCAACCACCACCACCACCACCACCACCACCACTAACAACGAACTCTCCGAGATAACAGCCCATTACCTGAGAAGAAGATACCTTATCTCTACTAACCGGATCAGCCAAATATCTTCTTTATTCAATAACCTCAGCCTCATCCGTTGCCTTACTCTTTACACGTCGTCAGCTTCTTCCTTCCTCCCCATCGCTCCTTCTCAACGGGCTTCAGATAACTTGAAACTTTCGTCATCATGAATCCTGAGTAGTATGTACCTACCCCTCCTTACCTTCCCCTCCTTCTCTATTCCTTGTTCCCAGCTTCTTTTTATTTTTATTTTTTTACGGGTCTTCGCCTCCTGTCATCGTTATTCTACACAACTGGATCTATCGGGAGACCCAAATGCTAACTCAAGCTTTCCCTCCGCAGAGCCCCCTTCCTCCTCTGTCTTCTATGTCTCTGAGCTTCATTTCTCATGCAAGATGGGCCGTCATCAGCCCGTTCTGAAATCGAAACCTTCCCGAAGCGTTCTTTGTTTATCTTTGACTTGGCTTACTAACGGGAACGGTTTTTTGTGATAGATACGATTATCTCTTTAAGCTCCTTCTCATCGGTGACTCAGGAGTCGGAAAGTCCTGTCTACTACTTAGATTCGCCGATGATACTTACACTGAGAGTTATATCTCGACCATTGGTGTCGACTTCGTTGGTCTCCCAATACATCTCTTGTGCCGCCAGCAATTTTGTTGGTACGATGGACCTTCCCGACTGACTATTCATTCTATTAGAAAATTCGTACTGTCGAACTTGACGGCAAGACCGTGAAACTTCAAATTGTATGCTTTCTTTTTCTTCCCTGTTTTCTTGCCCCTGACATGCAGTTTGCAGGGTCTTGTTGCTGACTAACGTTTCTTGCAGTGGGATACCGCCGGACAAGAACGTTTCAGAACCATCACTTCCTCCTACTACAGAGGTTTGCTCTCTCTTCGCACCTGAAAATATGACCAGATCTGACCTTGAGGTTTTCAGGAGCTCACGGAATCTGCGTCGTGTTCGATGTGACCGATATGGGTACGCTAAACGGCCCTGTCATGCTTGCATCACCGGATATTTTGCTGACGGCTGCCCCTTCCAGACTCGTTCAATAACGTTAAGCAGTGGCTGCAAGAGATTGACCGCTATGCCACTGAAGGTGTCAACAAGCTCCTCGTTGGAAACAAGAGCGATATCGCAGACAAGAAAGTCGTCGAGTACACTGTGGCCAAGGTTAGTCAGGTTGAGATTATCACATGACAGCAAAGTTTAGATCTGACCAATCATGTCTCGTGAGTAGGAATTTGCGGACAGTCTCGGAATCCCATTTTTGGAGACCTCGGCAAAGAATGCTACCAATGTCGAGCAGGCTTTCTTAACGATGGCTAGACAGATCAAGGTAGTCTAATGATACAGTACCGTATGAAACATAGCTGCAGACTAACCGTTTCTATAGGAACGCATGGGATCTACTACTGTCAATAACAAGCCCACCGTCTCGGTCCAGCAAGGCACAGGTGTCCAGCAGGGATCTGCCGGCGGATGCTGTTAAACAATTACCTTTCTTCGTTTTGCCCACCAGACTAATTACAACCTCAAAGATAATCAATAAACGAAAAAAGAAAAAAAGAAAAAAAGCTTTGCACTAGACATTCGACCAGTATTCCGTTTTCGTGGAATGCCTGGTCTCGGTTTCCCCTTTTTTTTTTCTCTGATTGCTTGGATGCAAACATTGCTTTCTGCGTTATTTTTTGAAAGGCGGCGGATGTTAAATGGGAGCTGGGGCGTGGGTTTTTACTGTGGAGTGTCGATGGAAATTAATGGCTTGGTGGAGATATTCTCAAGGTGTTTTGTGAGCAGGCAGGGGTGAAGTGAGATGTGTGAGTAAGTGGAAGGGAGTTGGTGAATGGCGGCCGTATTACACGTGAAACGAAGGGAGGCCTGGGAGTCCAACGTCATTTTGTTTTTCTGTACCTCTCTTTCTTCTCTCCTGTCTCGTTCTTAACGTTAACGTATGTGAATTTCTTCCGGCTTCTATCACTCGTTTGCTGCGCAATCGTTTTCTATATCTCCAGGTTCAATGGGAAATTCTAGAGAAACCTTATCGCAGTGATTTATCATGAAGGCGTCGTGTGAGATTGCAATATATCGCCTTGGGCCCGTGGACCTCACGGATCCGGTCTTCATGGTTGCGGATGTGAATGCGACGAGATTTGAAAAGCTTCAATTATGTACTTATAGTGTAGTAAGTCGGGATACGTGCTCAGCACATAACGACCACCACACCAAACCGTGATAAGTTTATGGCAACAAAAAAAACCAAGCCCTGAACCCGGAAGTCAAACGATTATATCATACAATCCCGCCGCTGGTATCGCCCGCAGTCACATCTAGACTACTAGCCCTTGAACTTCCTCAACGTGACCTATCCATCGTCAGTTCCCGCTCCCGGAGCAACAAAAAAAAAACTGACCTGCGAAACCTTCCTAACATCCCGAGCTGTAATCCCAACCTTCTTTCCAGCCCCCGCCACAACCCCGTTAGCACCGGTGCGCGCGTTGACATTAGCTTCGTAGATGAGCTGTTGCATGAAGAGGACGTAGTCGAGGTAGATCTAACCAACCGATTAAAACCGTCATTCATTCATTCATCCAGTTAGCCAGTTGGCTTCGCTCTTCTATGTAGGTAGGTAGGTAGGTGATGGAAAGGGGGATGGAGGAGGAAGGGTGACTGACCATTACGTCGGCGTTTTTGGAGATACGAAGGTTGCTGTGCGCTTTCACTGTGCGCTTGAGGCTTGAGCGAGGGTAGGGTGTTGGCGGGGACATTTTGGGTTGGTCTGGGTTGGTCTGGTTTGGTGGGGTTGGTTGTGGTGGTTGGTTGTGGTGTGGTGGTTTGTTTTTTATTTTGGGAGTTGCGGGTGAGGTTCTAGTTGCTATGATGCTGTGGTATAGACGCTTGATGATCAGATAAGAGACATGGATTATCTATCATTCGGTCTTGGGTAGTTCTTCCGGCGTTCTTGAAAGCTTTGATATTTTTTACCTGAAGTATGAGAATTGAGTTAAGTTACATGAAGGGATAAAATATGTAAGGGGCTGATATTGCTGGGTTTGAGTGCCCTTAGTCGTGACGACTACAGTACGGTGCTGCGGAGCAAACAGTAAATGCTAAAGATGCGGCATTTCGGCGATACCTCGAGCTTTCTTGCTTCCTCCCTTGCTTTCGTTAAGTTTACAAAGCAAGAAAGCACCAAATAAAATTCGAACAGGCGTTCTCTCATTCCGCGCCGCCACCATCACCATCTTCTCCCCTTCCTCTCACAACGACCCCCGCATTAGGGCTAGGATTGTCACCGCTGGCCTTCTCCCAAGGTTTCAGCCTCTTCGCACGAACTGGCTCACTCGGTGGTGCTGGGTTGAGCTCATTGGGGATATGCTTGATCCCAGGTATTGGCTGACCCGTTGTGATCAGTTCAACAATGTACGCGAATGAATTCGGGTACGGAGCATCGGGAGCCCCTCCAGGTGTAGTGGTGGAGGAGGTGCCAGGGCCTGGATCGCTAAGGGGGAATCGCTCGCTGTTGACACTAGGCTTTGTGGTATCTAGGATAGGCTCTTCGTTGGCGCTGTCCAAGAGGGTACTGTGCTCTTTTTGCGCGAATTCTGGGGGGTTTTCTAGGACTGTTGGGGTAGTGGGGATAGGCTTTCCCTGGGAAATGCGGGCTTTGTAGACGTTGTAGTCGATTTTGATACCGGACATTCTATGGGTAGCATTTCATCAGTCTCGTTCTTGACGAGCGAGGGTCTAACTTAGAGTGGGTTACTTTGAGTAGAAGAAGCATTTTGCCCGTAAGGTTAGTTCTTCTCTTTGCTCTGCTGTAGGCGAAGGGACCGACGAGAGGATCGATTGCAGACCAGTCTACCGTAGAGCATGTGAGCTTTTTTCACCTTCTTCCCCCCCTCACGCGCAGAGTGAATTGGGATCAGGTTGGATGTACTTGAAATTCCCGGTCCGAGTCCCAATCATAGGCCTCGATGGCATCGAAACTCTCTAAGTCAGCGGATTGTGGGAAGGACTGGCTGGCCATTTTCAGGTTGGGTGGTTGAAGCTGACGAGTGAGAAGGTCATAGCTGTTTCATTGTAGTGGGGAGAGGGAGACAAGGGTGGGGAGAAAGCTGGAAGGGGTGGAGGTGGATGCCCCTGACTGCTTGCGTATTTTTGAGAATGTGCCTCTGTGTGAGGAACGATCTCAGATAAAGGCAAAAACCGTCACGGGCTGTGGGCGTGACAGCGAGCAAATGAAGCATGAGAAGGATAACCTAAATGGGCGCATTGTGGGTTATGGCATAGATGACACTGTCAGCCTGAGTGAAGCCTGAGTGAAGCATGAATCCCTTGCGGCGCTTCACTTGCCCAACTGAGCGACTCTTTGCCCTCTTTCCACCCGCCCTCTCCTTCCTCTCAAACATCTCTTCCCATTCTTTCTCTCTCACAACCACCGCCACCCTCTCTGCTCTACTCTCACCCACGCCTTCACCCTCTTCGACATCTTTCGTTTCAACCTGTATGCTCCCAAAACAATCCTGCACACCTCATCTCTGCACCAATTATCTAACCGAGAGATACCTAGATAGGTGTCCACTTTCACTTAAAATCGCCACTTCATTCCCGGGTCGTTGACCCTACTCGCTTCAATTATGTCTGAATTTATCGGGTTGGTTTTCTATCGCTTTGTTTAGCTAATCACTGCAGGAAACTTGAACTGACAACCTGTCTTTCTATATAGCTCCCGGATCTCCTTGATCTCCAGGAGCGATATCCGGTATACACTCTTCTGCTTGCTTGCATCGGCCGTTTATTTCCTCCTTCCTCGAACTAACCAACCCTCCTTTCTCGCTAATTAGCTATGTCGGTCGTCTCCATGACATCAATTCCGAAAATCACACCGTTGCCTTAGAACAAGTTGTTTCTCATGGGACGGAAGGTAGACGCGGCGATCCTGCTAAGGAAATCGCTGGTTCGGACAATGTCTATGAGTATATCGTTTTTCGCGGTGGCGACGTCAAGGATTTAAGGATCGAGGAGACTGCACCTCAGCCACCACAACCTCAGGTGCCTGATGATCCTGCTATTCTGGGGGTATGTTGGGAGAAATATTGTTTTTTTGTTCCCCCGCCCCCCCCCCACTTCACCTCCCCGCTGCGGGGTTCTGAGACTTAGTTTTCTTTTTGTCATGTTTAAAAGGTCTTGAGTGTTTTGTTTCTTCTCGAATTTTATTGATAAATTGTTGTTCAATCGAGCTACTCGATCGTACTTTTCATACTCCTTGCGGCAGCTAATTTGACACTACTAGAGCTCAACTCGCCCACCTCCCCCAAGCTATGCCCAGGGAAATCAGCAGCCTCCCAACCAGTACCAACAGCAGATGCCGCCCTATTATTACCCTCCTCCTCAGGCTCAGGGTCGCTATGGTTCCAGTCCATACCAACAGGGAGCTATGTATGGTGCCTACCCACCTCCTCAGGGTCCCCAGCAATCAGGGCTAGGACAACCTCCTACTGGTATACCCCAGGCTCAGCAACAGCCTACTCAACAACATCAGCAGAGCCAGGCCCCCCAGCAGCAAGGTCAAGCCCAGGCTCCGCAGCAAGTTCCATCGGCCCAGCAACAGACTCCCACCTATGGTCCACAGAATAGAGCGCCACCACAAGCCCCAATTGGACCGGCTACTAACCGTCAGCAACACTCTCAGCAGCAGCCAATGAATCGCGGTCCCATGCATCAAGGCCCAAATGCGCAAAATTCTGTAGCTCAATCCCAGCCACCCGCGCACACCAAGATTAACGAGAGGCAAGTACCTCTTCCCTCGGTGCAACAAGCCGCGAACAATAGCTCCAAGCCCCCGACCCCTCCCGTAGACAACGAAACTAAGCCAGCACCCCCGGTTCCTGTCGCTCAAAACACTGGCAGAGCGCCGACTGGACCTAAAGCGCATGGAGGAATTGTACCGGCACTCCCGTTACCCCCCCACAGCAGGTCTCCACGCTCCCCAGCGCCCGGTTCGTCCCAACCGGTAGCCCGCAATGCTCAATCTACTGAGGCTTCTGCGTCCTCCTCTACACACAACGATACCAATGCCGCCGTCCAAGATCTGGCCAACAAAGTTAATCAGTTGGCAATGAAGACAGCCGTTCCTGCTAGTAATAGCAACGTAGCAGGGTCCGTGCCTGCCTTAAACGATACGAATGGTGGCCCTAGTGGAGAACCGCGTCCTGCCCGTGGACCAGGTACCGGCGGATTTGTCGCTCGTGGCGGAAGAGGTTATCGCGGTGGTTTCCAAAACAATCACCCTCGTAAGGTTGAAGTCCCTAGTACCGATTACGATTTCGCGACCGCGAACGCTAGGTTTAATAAGCAAGACTTGGTTAAGGAGGTTATCGCAGGTGGGGAAGACGAGAGAGTTGCTCATCTGGAGACTCCGGCCAATGGCACTAATGGATATGCAGATGGCAATAGCAAGGACGAAGTTGTCATTCCCCCCGCAAAATTCTACAACCGTGGGTCCAGCTTCTTCGATAACATATCGTGCGAAAACAAAGAGCGCGCGGAAGCCAAGGAAGGAGAGAAACCCAGAGGTGGGGCGGTCTGGAGGGGTGAGGAGCAAAAGAAGAACCTAGAAACCTTTGGCCAGGGAAGCGTTGATAGTGGGTTCGGCCACTACGGGCGTGGGTGGAGAGGAAGGGGTAGAGGAAGGGGCGGCTACCGTGGGAGAGGCCTAGGTTACAGTGGATCGTACAGTAGAGGCTACAGGGGACAATCGCAAGGCCAGAGGCAGCAACAAGATGGGGGAGCAGCGGCTGGTGATGGAGATGATAATTGAGATATACCGAAAGAGATACTCTCATCAGATGACGCCATTTTTTAGTTGGAGGGTCCCAAGAAGCAGGGGCGTTAAAAAGGGAGGCAAAGATATCACGGATAGCTGCTCGGACTGGATGGATGGATGGCGATGGAAGTACGGGGTTTCCTCTCGAGCTTTTTTTTGTTCTCTTTCTTCCAATTGCTCAATTCCTTTATTGTATGGTCGGTGTGTGCGTTTTGTCAATGTCATTCGGGAATCTGGCAGGAGGCACAGTTGTATCCTTTTTTCGTTTTTTTCCTGTCTTTCTTCTTTCTATCTGTCATCATCCTCCTCTCTATCTTTTAAACTTGGAGTCCCATTTGGCTTCTTATATTCCGGGAAAAAAAAATTCCGATTGAATCCCTTCTTACGTGCTTTTTTAACCAGTGGCTCCTCCCCGCCCTCTTACCNNCCCCCTTCTTTTTCTTTTCTTCCCCGGATCGTTCTAGTGATAGTAATATGATGTTTTTTTCCCTGGGGAAGGAAAACAAACTTTGAACTGGTGATGTTTTTTTCCCTCCCTTCGTTTTTCCTTATTTACTTTCGCGGCAGCCGCGGGTGGTGTCTCCCCCGACGAAACCCCGATCCTACCATCATCAGGGACTCGTTCACGGCCCACGCTTTACAATAACAAGCCTCCACCATAATAATGAAAGAGAAGGAGCAGGGCTCTGATATTCTCATTCACACATCACCCCCCTCCCCTTGCACTCACTTCTCCATATACTCTTTAATCACTTCCATCCAAACTTGGGGTGGAGGGAGGGAGTGAGGGAGGGAGGGCATTTCTTTCTTTCTTTCCTTCTTTCCTTCTTTCCTTCTTTCCTTCTTTCTTTCTTTCTACTACAGGTTAACGACGATGTAATGGATAGTATGATATGTATAGCTAGTTGGATGTGGGTAATATTCTTACTCTTTTTTTTTCTCTTTTTTTCTTTTCTTCTTTTTGCTGCTCGGAATGCCTGCTCTCCATAGGGGAGGGGGGAGGGGACGATGTGAGGTTGTTTACACGACTATTGTGGTTTGTTTTGTTTGGTAGGGTAGGATAGGATAGGGGTGGGAAGGGCGGTAATCGTTGAGGTTGAGGGAGTTTTGATGGGATGGGAATGGGGTGTTTGGGAGGTTTGGATGAATGAATGATATCGAGGTATCAGCAATGGTGTGGAATGAACGGGGTACTATACAGATGGTACAGTCATTTCTAGGATTTGGGTTTGCTGGCCGGTGGTTGTGCGCGGGGCCCCGATACGAGCCGTGGTATCATGGTCGGGCCGGGATGGAGAGGAAGAGGTGAAGTGAGCAGCTGAGTTTCGTTCCAAGTTTCTCTTGCGGTACCCAAATGGATGGACTGAAAAGCCCGGCGCATGGCTGTTATATCAAAGCTGCAAAATGAAGAGTAAGTTTGGTGGCATCATCTGAAGCCTTCTGATGAGACTCATTTGTATATCAAAACATTTATCGTACTCCTGTAAGACACAAATTATCACTCGGGAGATTTTCGAGCCTAGCAACCACAATACAAAAAGCAACCTTTATGACATGACAGGCGCATCCGCCCATATACAGCACTTAACACCCACCAATTTCCAACAAAACAAAAACCAAACATGGAATTGAACCTATGAACAATAAATAGAGGGAATTACTAGATTTTTTGCTACTTTTTCCATCCCATTACCGCCCGCATTTTTCCCCCAGACACCAGCCTTCTAGTAATATTTTGATGCGCCAACCTAACTATTTCCCCGAGCCCCATCTAACAGATTCATATTCTCCAGGTAGGCTGTTAAGACAATATTAGTGCATGTTCGGTGGATTTGCTGTGAGAAGATGCGTTATATCTACTTACCAGCCAATTCAGATACTTGTACTGTTCTGACGAGCCTGTCATACCAAACGAGATTGGAATAAAGAGTACAAAAACCCCGATAACAACCGTATACGCTACACCATAAGCAGCTAATTTTACTGCCTTGGGCAACTTATTGGCGAGATGATTGAAAAGAAACCCATACACCAAGATCGCAAAATAAAGAGCAGGGTAGTAATGATGAACATATGTTACTCTTGCCATGGCGATAAAAGGAACATAATGGAAGACCCAGCCGATGAGAGGGTATACTCCTGCAGCGCGAATATGGTCAATTTCCTCGCCACCGAGATCGTTATATCCACGCTGCCATCGGATGAGGTATAAAAGGACTAAAAGTGAGAATAGGGGAAGCGCTAAGGTCGATCCCCAGTACACCATAGGGTTGCCCAAAAGGAAGTATTTAACAATGCCATCATCCCAGCTGCACATTCTCAGCCCAACATGAAGAATCGGCCATTGCCAGTAAGCAGATGCCAGGTCGTCTTGCTTGTCGGGATCTGGAACTAAAGCGTTGTTGGAGGTCATCATAGCAACATTCAAGTGAATGAAATCACGCAAAAATGGCGATCTGAATGCTTTGACATCCGCATTTGGAACTGTTACAGGAAATGTTAAACTACGCCCTAAAGTTGATGTTACAGAAACAAAAGGGTTCAAACTTACGCTTCTCATTCCAATGGCTTTCGACATTCCAGTGAGTAAAAACATCCCTCGGGTTATTCTTCTTGGTGCAAGTAACCTCAATCTGCTTGAAGCCCCACTGAGGCAAATTGACATTTCCAGCTCTGAGGTAGCAGCCCAAGGCAGTGTGTCTCAATCGGAAAGCAGTGGTGAGAGTTCTGAGCTTGCTGTAATCTCTTCCAGCGGCATCACTGACAACCTCAATAGTCCAGTGGTCCTTTTCGTCACCAACTGTTAAATTTCCGTAGGACGAAACCTCATAATCGGCCTTGGTAAGCGGAGCAGAGACGGTGTGGGAATGTAAGTTACGACCGGTTTGAGCATGGATAAGACGGATGACATCCCCATTTCCAACAAAACGGAGGTCTGGCGACTCGGGATCGAAATCAGGCTGGCCGCGGTTGGGATGGAAGTACCAATCATTGTTGGCATCCTTGTGATGATAGCAAGTAACCTGTTGCTGGCCGGACCCTTCAGGGTATGTTTGAACATGGGAATGCAAGAGACCACCGCCATAACCCATGTTCTTGATAGTAGCACGTGAGCCAATAGCAATTTCCAATGGACTATCGGTAAGTTCCGTCCCTTTGAGGTTAGCCTGGAATAGAGAGCTCATCTGGGCATCTCCGGGACCAGAATTCTCAAGGATAGTGAAGTGCATCCAGAAACTCCACATGTAAACAATCATAGGGATCACAATAAGGCCAATGATGCGGGCGACCCAATGTTGTGCATATACAACCTATTACACTATGAGCTAGTGTTTTCTCTGACAAAAAAGACACAATGTACCTTAAGCATTTTAAGATCTCCGAATTTGTTCCACAAGTCCTCGACGGTGTAAAGGCCAACAACTCCGGTAACAAACAGTCCAACCCATTTAACACTATATAGGTAAGAAAGCGCCAGACATAACGAATTGGTGCAAGCCTACCTGCAGACACAGCCAATCGAGAGTCCACTAAGAACCAGCCACAGCCACCACTGGAGTGAGAAAGACTTGGTTTGGAGTTTATGGAATCGTGCGAAGCAAAGCATAGTGGTGAAGGTGAAGAACAGAAGCATAGAGTCGAGCAAGATAAACCTGCTGATGGTAGCATACGAATTCTCTGCATTGAAACAAATATTAGATCACGCTATAAAAGTTCTTGGTCTCCAACATACCACACAAAACCATCAAAGTCACCAGCCATATTGCAGGCTTCGAGAGCCTCAATTCCTTGGCGGTGAAGTACGCAAGAGGTACGCATAGAGCTCCGAAGGTAGCATTAAAGACTCTCATAAAGGTATAGTTGAGTTCTTCTGGGTAAACTTCTCCAGACTTGAACTCGAAGGAGCCATTATACCCGACCATCCAACCCGAGAGACCCACAAGCATCTTTCCAAGCGGAGGATGCACATCGAAGTAGAATTCACGCTTAAGGTAATGAGATCCAAACTTTCCAAAACTATCCAGACATCCTTGTCAGCAATCACGATCGTCGCAAATCGACTCCTCTAACGCCTTCTTAATTCCAAAAGAAAGCCAGAAGCCTCCCATTATAAAAAGAAAGGTATCGACGTACTGTGCTTCATCCCATGTAACGATATTAGACTGCCCAATCTTGTATAGCCTCGTGAAGAACGACAAGAGTGTGAATAATATCGGAGCTATTATAGCCTCGATGTCCACATCGCCAGCTTGATCCTACAATCATCGAAACGTTTCGCTCAGTCAGCATCACCACCCAAACACAACGGAAAGGCCAGCTGAGCTGCAGCTTTCCGGACAATGCTCAGAAAAGGGGGCGATTTGTTTTTATCATTTTTTTATTTTTGAAGGGAAACAACGGTAACTCACGACCTTCTGCCGTTTCTTCGTATCCTCCGGTGTTGGCACAATAACATCACCTCCGACTGCTGATTCACCAGGTACGATTCTTCTCCTCGCCCCGGCAGCATCCAACTCAGCACCAGTGCCGTAGGCTGCACCGGTGTTCGACGCCATAACCTAGACGCCGGGCAAAAAGGTAACCCTATATCAAAGACGGGGTTGTTCTGCAACGGGAAGAAAAGGAGGCTGAAAATGAACTTCCGCAATTCAAAGAAAACGAAAGTACGAAAGAAAGAGAATAAATAGATAGACAAGCAAGCTTTCGGACGGGCAGGGGTCGGGGATTCGAAAGTTAAAAGAGACGGAGAAGGAAAGGAAGGAAGGATATCAGGTATCAAAGAATGGAGAAGAAGAAAGGGAACTATGAGTCCATGTGGGCAAAGCAGGGGGGGGTGAGGATGGGAAGCTTTTCCAGTCGAAAGAAGCGAGGGATGGAAACAGCGGCGGAAGCCATAGAATTGATACTGCAGCCCCAAAACCCTGCATCCGGCTCTGCGCCAGTGTCTTCGGCACGCGTATAATCCAGCACAATTGGCTGGGGTTGATCCAGACACGGTTTCCTCACCAATCTCAAATAACAAAAGGAAAAAGAAAGTGATGGCATCATTCGACCCTCCATCCACTATCACTCTTGTACTGTGCTCGAGTATGGGCGTATGATAATGTTACATATGTACCGAAAAACCCCATCATGAGAACCAATCGCGTCTTTTCTCTGTGCCCACGCAGTGTAAATTCATCCTTTCCATCCTTCAGTCTCTAATCTCCAACTATAGTTTCCATAATTTTATTGTTCGGAGCCACCGTGTACCAGCACTAGTACCGGTGCTAGGCAACAATAACAGGCTGGCTTCGGTGCTAGAACTCAATTACCGATATCAGGATGACAGGAGCCATAATTAGATTCAAGCACGGACCCGACAGATGTCCAATTTCGCACGTGGGTAAAACCTATCAAGACTCAAGAGCGCCAAAGGGTGTATGGAGATTCCCGCTCTATCACTCTTTCCATGACGGGACAGCAATTGAGTAAACTCAAACCACCAAGTTTTGAGGCCTCAAGTAAAAATTAATATAAAATATCATCGTAGCTTCAGAATTTCTAACGTTTCTGTGAGCCTCACTAACTAACGAACCTGCAATACTAGCGTTCCCTGGAGAATTCTCACAAACCCCCCTTGCTGACTTCACAAAACCGTATCTGCAGTAAGGCTAGAGGACACAAGTCCTCCTCAGGCCCTAACACCACAATAGGAGTTTCGCTATGGTGTCCTAGCGATTACTATCCCACGCGCAATTCAACATCTCTTAAGCCTCATAGTATCTCACTCGGCATTTACTGTCATCTGTAACCCAGAAAGGATTGTCTATAATAGCATTTGGCCCCAAGCCTCGTCTATGAGGAGCAACAAAGTTGACACTTGCGTAACTATTTCCTCCCACCGCCCCATAGCCCAAGACATATGGCAGACTAGAGAGCGGACCCTGCAACGGCAGGCCCAAACCCGATATCACCATACCTCCATCACACGAAATCACGCATAATGGCACAAATTTTCGTCGAAATCCCGTTGCGAGAAAGAACGAGAAGCTGCAATACCCCTCCCCACTAGTACGCCCACAATCCCGCTAATGACACATCCCAGATAAGTGAACAAATGAATAAATAAGAACAAATTATTGTTCATAAAGTAGAGCCCCGATGGCCCGATTGGAAAAGGACCCTTTTTGCCCAAGGCTTGTACCCGTAAGCAAAAGGGTGAGTGGGGGAAAAGAAAGGAATAAATGAGTAAATGAATAAATGAATAAAACGGTGATAGCCACCTAGATGATAACGGTGATATGGTGATAAGGAAAAACGGGAGGGAACGGATGGAGCAGAGTAAAGCATTTCTTGGCAATTTCTTGCGCCGAGGGAACGACACTCCTGCCGTAACCTTTTCACCTTTTGTTTTTTGTTCGAGTCCAAATTAAGAGAGAGTTTGGATTAATACCAGCGCCAAAAATCACATAACCACAGCTTTGAGAACATTTTCTCTTATACCATGAATTTCCTTTTCCTTAGCCTTTAAACTCCGTTCTAGTTCCAGGACTCGCTTCTTCAACTTCTCGACGTTTCCAGCGCTGTCAGCACCATTGCTACTGTTTGTGCTTTCTCCGTGTGGGTCGTCGTTAACTCCTCCACTGAAGTCTCCGAGGCCTTCTAGCTCTTTTAATACCCGGTCGTTTTCTTCTCCTAGTTGGCTGAGACTACTGCTGGAGGGGTTGTTATGGTCTAGTCCACCATTTCCGCCGACAGACACAACCTGCGAGAATTCGCCCTTGACAGAACCAAATTGTATACTCCACCGGACATCGAACCTCCTCTCATCATCTCCTCGGCCGTGTAGTTGGTCGCCGTCGTCAGCGTCTAGTCCTAAGTCATCCAGGTCTCGCTGATCCGAGCCTCCGCCTAGCCTCGAAACCTTGACCTCTCTGAAAACACCGTCACCACAGCCTAGCAGTGCTGCTACGATTTTGTTATCCACTCCACTTCCGCCGTCCGACCAGGTACGTTTCAGCGCGGAGACGATCTTCTCTGCTATCCTCTTTGCGTCTTCCACTCCTAATGCCGGCCCGCCCTGACACTGGGATTGTAACAAACCTACGGAGAACTTCTGCTCGACGTCCTCGAGCCCCAGCGCTGCATATATGTTCGCACTTTCCCTTCCTAGAGGGCTTTTTTCGCGTTTCCAGGAGTTACCGTTCATGTGGGGTGATGGGGTTATGGCCGAAGCTGGTGATGCCATAGTGATGGTATTACCGCTGGCCCTTGCTGGGACGGTTAGGTGCAGTTGCTCTGGCCTGAATGTGAATTGCTGTGGCGCATGAGCGGTGACAGGGGTTGAGGTCGGGGTTGCGGTTATGCCCCCCGGACTGCTAAGGTCGATCGTATGGCCTTTACCTGTAGGGTGAGCTGGGAATGTTGAAAATGGGCCATCCCTAACGGATCTGTTACTCGGTGGTCGACCTCGCAATTTTCCAGTAAGAGGGTTCCCAGAGCTTGGCCAGGCAGAGGACACAGCTGGGCCATGCCTTCGTCGGGACCGTGGCTTCGAGGCGGATACCGGAGTCGTCGAAACAGGTGTCTGTATTTCATCTTGGGGGGCAATGTTATCGTGGGATGTAAGTATAGTCGGAGGCGGATGTGCACTTTGCGGTGTAGTTCCTTCTCTTGGAAAAGCCCTCCACCGAAACTGCTGCCCACCTGTAGGTGTAGCACTGTTCCCTCCACCGCTTAATACAGACTGTGTAGCTGCTGCCCAAGGATCTGACTCTTCTAAAAACCTTTCCATCCCATCTCCCCCAGCACTAGATGGAACCGCAGAATGAGGGTGTGGTGGAAATAAGGAATTACTGAAGTGTTCCATGGCGCTGGTGGGGTCTGCAGTTGTGGGAGTTTCAGTATCAATATGTGGCCGCTTGGGATCGGGCATATCCTTTTCACTTCCATCGTCCTTGTCGTCTGTTTTCCGTCGGCCACGCTTAGGACGAGTCTCTGGATGCAAGGCGCGCAAGGCTAGGTCTTCCTCGATAGGCACACCGTCGCGCATTTGATCTGGGGAGTCGGAAGAAGGTAAAGAGTGAGGGATATGTTGGTAGTATGCGTGGGGTTTGCTGAGAATGTATTCGAAAAATGCGTCGATATGCATCGCATGCATCCATCTCTGTGCACCTTGTGTTAGTGATTAAAAAAGAATCTTTTAACGAGCGCATGTACCTTTAATCTCACTGCATACTGTTGGACTTTCTGCGCGCTCTGGTCCGCAGTTCTCTCAACCCCCAGCTGAATCGCGAGCTTCGTCCATGTTTTAATTTCCTTCTCTTCAAACTTTTCAATCAATTGGAGGAGGTGATGGATATTGAAAGTCTTGCCATCACTCTTAGGAGGCTGCCTAAAGGCTTTGCGTAGCTCGGTCGTATCACAATCTAGTGGTACTGATGGGTTGCAGTATAGGATAAATGCGACGTAAGCATCGTCTAAGGTTTCGTCCGTGACAGCTCGATCAGGCAAGCTCCGGTCCGATGGCGTGAATGTTGGCAAGATTTTTCCGGATCCAGGAGACGATGCTTGAAACTGCGCCGGAGGCGTCGATAACTGGTCGGGGGTGTGGTGTTGTAATGAGAACTGATTCGCGCTCCGCGCGAGGTCAGTGTAGAGCTGCCGGGGAAGTTGTGATTGCACAAAATGATTCTGGACTTGTTGCTGCGGTTGCTGGAGTCGGTGGTGAGAGGATTCATCGTCTTCATCATCATCGTCGTCCTGACCCGTATGGTGATGGTGATGAAGATGATGGTGAGGATGATTTTCCGGAGGTGGCGTGTCGAGTGCCGGATCTATCGAGAGCTGCTGTCGTCCAAAGCCTTGGTGAGAAAATTCTGGGGGAGATGTATCCTGTGAAGGATCATGTCCTCCGGCTGTGATGCCCTGAACAAAACTGCTCTCCTCATCGTCGTCGTCCTCCTCATCCAGAGAGTGCTGGTAGTGCCCAGCATCCATGCCGTCGTCAAGGTGTGTATATTGCGAAAGAGTCTGAACTCCTTCGTCGGGGGTGGATTCCGCCAGAACTAAGAGTCGGGGTACGACGACTCGTGGTGCCGAGTCGTCTTCAATTAGTGGGATTTTCGTTACTTTGAGCGCGGCAGCCAGGGACGGGGCGGGTAGGCGGGTGGCGAATAATGCGGAGGTGAGTGTCTGAGTAGACGTGCAGCGAAGGTTCACGGCGTCCTGCAAGCTTGGGTTCGGGGAATTTCTCACGTGGGGCGAATGGCCTGCCATGCACACAATCCCGCAACCTTAGCATAGGGACAGTAAGAGAAGATGGTCACGGTTTGTACTCAAAATTCAGAGAAAAGGGAGAAGATGAATAGTTCTTCGAGGGGGGACTTTGGCCTTGTACAGCGCAACTATACGCCATTTAGCTACAGTAGATGAATTGGGTGAAAAGGCAAGTGACCAGCAGGCGCTGAATGGAAGAAAGGAGGAAGGATTGAATGGAAGAACGGAGGAAATAACGTTTAGTTAAGGATGAATGATCGCCTTCGACAGGGCAAGCGAACAACGCGATATGAAAACTCCAGTACAGGCAACTACCATCCCCTGTAGTCAAATCATTACTATGCAGTTGTACTCGAGTACAACGATACCGTTGTATGCTCGTATGATCATAGAGCGAAGAAGGACAGCTGCGCTGGTGATAGATGATCTTGTTTAGACTCACCTCGTGGTATTAATGCTATTAACTGTACTGGATCTGGGTAATGTGTACCGTACCAAGGAGGATGCCTCTTGGAGCCTAATTATAAGTACAACAGTGTCAGCAGTTTTCGTGCAGCACCGATTTGGTGTTGTGAATGTTTGTTGTCCCCTGACTCTCAGCCAACTGCGATATCACACCGGGCAGTATGAAAGCACAATGGTCAAAAATGGTATGTACTTATACACACAGATATTGTACGGTGCTTGAGCGAGAGAGAATGTTTAGCATTAAGCAACAAGCTGAATCGGAGGGGGAGAAGTGCGAGGTGCTACCGCTGTTAGCTGCTGGTTCTTAGAGGGCGGTCTCTAGCGTGCCATGCCTGTATAAATGGCGGGCCTAATAAGGAAACGAATGGGGAGAAGGGCCTTGCGCCAAACCTTTCCAGTACAGATCATCTTATAATACCTACCACGGTCATGCACAGTATTGAGTGCAATGTCTATTAATATTGGCTGATGATTTGTAGGTAATGCAATGCTAAGTATCCCTACTCAAGGTTTTCTACAAGTTCGTGGATTATTATGTAGCATAGCATGCTAACCAAGTTTTCCTCCGACTACTGACAGTGACAAGGCAGGCCTGAAACCGTGGGAATAGTCCCGAAGGGATACACCCATTTGTGGTAGCATACTGGGATGCCTAAGGCTATTCCTTTCAATGTATTACAATGACTTGAAACATACTATGAGTTCGTGTCGTAAGGTCTCACGGTTTCGAGTTTCTTTCAGATGGGCATTACAAAAGAACAGTCTACTTGTCGTACAATAAATATTATACACCCGGATATCAAAGGCATAATAGAAAGCTGAAGTCGCAACACCCCAAATTTCCAATTTTTCTGCCCTCAGCTCGACCATGTCCACAATGAAATAAATTCTCGACCATTCGAGAAATACGAGATGCTTACTGCCACTCAGAAAAATCTCCACCAGATGAAAAAGAGTACTACCAAGCCCACAGCGCCTATTGGTCCGTACTGAATACGAATGGTGTTAGCCCCAGCTACACGCGAGAGTAAAGGAATTTATTTTAACATACTTGCTTCAACATAAGTTCCCAATTGATTCTGACCGCAGCCTGTCTATACTTCTTGCTTTCATCCCTCAACCTCGTACTCATATCTCCCATTCTTTCTAGCGAATCCCCTCTGTACAGCAAATCCTCAATGTTCTTAGTCATAACCCTCGTAACATCCTTAAGGTCGTCGTTCAGTTTATCCAAATTCGCACTAGCCCTCGTGTCTTGATATGTGCGCTTGGTTCTCTGCATGAAGGTATCGAACTGGACAAACGCATAAGGTCGCAAGGATGGATTCATGAGCTCATTTCCGTACGATGAGTAGAACTCAGCCGCGATATCCTGAAGATACGTAAAGGCAAGTTTGCGTGGGTATGATTTATCGCAAACGCACAAGTAGCATACGTGGTTCTCGATAATGTAGCTGTTTCATCAACGCAGTTAGCAACCGGCGGAAGCCTGTTGGCAATTCGCAAAATTTCCGGAATTGCCGGTTGTCTTACTGTAGGGTGAAAGGCCCGGATTCGATACTCGCTCTGGGCTCGGAATGCTGATTTAGTCTTTTGAAAATCAGTTTGCATTGCTGTTTCACCTCGGCCAGTTCGGCTTCTGCTTGATCGTCGTCGACAGTGGCTGCTAAAGGGACACCTGTTCATAGGGAAAAAGCGCAGAGTCAGGGGTTCGTTCACCAGTAAACTCGGAGTGAGGGGGACATACCATCCAGCCGGGCAATCTGTGTTGATTTTACCATTCTGAGAGCTCTATGGCGCTAGATGTCCAGCAACTCAGGAGCAGGTAAAGGATGTCTTTTTTGGTGGAGGAAACTCTGTATGGAACTTAGCCAGAGCTACGGGTGGGTTGAGTTACCCGGCGGTCTAAAGGAGGATTAGCGTGACAAACATCTCGCCACAGTTTTTCCGGAGACATTGCTGACGTCGGCATTTCTATGGAAGAGCAAGCGGTTTGTTCGCACAACGGTAGCTTTACAAGAAGTAGTGATGATGATTGAGTATCCATTTGTACCGTGCGTGGCCGCTCAACGTAGATACATTCATCATTTGTCACTCGTTCATCAAGGATCAATAGGGTTTACCAGACTAATCATGTATTCAGCCTACATATATTACCCCTGACTCTAATGCTCTAGGGTGAATAGCGAGCGACTTCATTTGGTACTAAGAAAAAAGGCAGATACTTATCCCTATTTCAGGGGCTTTGGAAGTAATTGCATTCATCCGTTTGGTTTCTCCCATTAATATTCGTAGAATATTCACAGGAAGTCACTCAAGGAGGCGCCCTAAATAGTATCTAAGTTCTGAGCTGTAGCATAGCGCTAGAGGCGATCGGAAGCACATGGCCTAGAGCAACTAGGATACTAGGTACTGGTGTCATAGCTACAGATATCTGTTCGCCCAGAGATGTCGGCTAGTGCTTGTTTTGCGGTGCTCTGATCCAAGGTTTACACGTTCGTGAATGACATGTCACACTAGAAAGGCTTGATCAACTCTCCCACGCGCTCCCGGGAGTCATCCACTATCCGCATATACGGTAGGACACTATTAGAACAAGATAGAAATTTTTAGTGCCGATGTGCACTGCGAGTAATGAGTAGCGTACGAAGGAGATAAAACCATGCACCCCGTAAGTTTTGCACCTGTGCACGCACGCAATCCCTAATTCACGGCGATTTTTCTAAACATCTACCACATCTACGGTATCTATTTAGCCTCCAATTCCGCTAAGATCTTCTCACCCTTTGCCCGCGCAGATTCAATATTTCCAACCATGTAGAAAGCTGCCTCGGGGAGGTCGTCACAATTACCATTCATGATCTCGTTGAACGATCTGATGGTGTCCTTGATATCGACTAAAGCACCCTCGATACCCGTGAAGACCTGGGCAACGGCGAAGGGCTGCGACAAGAAACGTTGGATTTTTCGGGCACGCTCGACAGTCAACTTATCGGCTTCAGACAGTTCGTCCATACCTACAGGCCAATACCATTGGCATTAGTTACAGAGAAAGGTAAAAGGTAATTTGAGTTCTTACCTAAAATGGCAATGATATCTTGCAGCGATTTGTACTCCTGCAGCATACGTTGGACACTGGTGGCAGTATTGTAGTGCTCCTCCCCGACAATCTTAGGGTCCAACATTCTGGACTTGGAGTCGAGGGGGTCGACAGCGGGGTAGATACCCAACTCAGAAATACCACGGGACAACACAGTGGTAGCATCCAAATGGGCGAAGGTAGTGGCGGGAGCAGGATCAGTCAAATCGTCGGCAGGCACGTACACGGCCTGGACGGAGGTAATGGATCCCTTCTTGGTGGTAGTAATACGCTCCTGCATCTGTCCCATGTCTACAGACAAGGTAGGTTGGTAACCGACAGCAGATGGGATACGACCGAGCAAAGCAGACACTTCAGAACCGGCCTGGGTGAAACGGAAAATGTTGTCAATCTGTAAAGAAAGACATTAACATGCTGTGTCAAATATTGGGTGGTGGAATCACATACGAAGAGAAGCACGTCCTGGCCCTCCTCATCACGGAAATATTCAGCCACAGTGAGACCAGTAAGAGCGACGCGAGCACGGGCCCCAGGAGGCTCGTTCATTTGACCAAAGACCAAGGCGACCTTGGAGTCTCCATCCAACTGAATGACGCCTTTAACACCCGTAAATTAGTAAACGATAATGAGCACTTTGGCGAAGGTACAGCTTACGGGTCTCCTGCATTTCGTGGTACAAGTCATTACCCTCACGAGTACGTTCACCGACGCCAGTAAACACAGAGTAACCACCATGAGCCTTTGCAATATTGTTAATCAACTCCTGAATAAACACAGTCTTTCCGACACCAGCACCTCCGAAGAGACCGATCTTCCCTCCACGAGCGTAAGGTGCGAGCAAATCGACGACTGCAAAAAAATTTAAAAAATTAGATGAATCTTTCTGTGTTAAAACAGCCGACTCTTACCCTTGATACCAGTGACCAAGATTTCAGCAGTTGTAGATTGGTCAACGAATGGTGGGGCCTCGGCGTGGATGGGTGCCATCTTGGTGGCCTTGATAGGGCCACGCTCGTCGATAGGGTCACCAGTGACATTCATAATGCGTCCCAAAGTACCTGGCCCAACAGGAATCTTGATAGGAGCGCCAGTATCGTGAACTTCCCGACCACGGACGAGACCCTCGGTACCTAAAAGGTTTCTATCAGCACTTGTTGGATCGGGATTAAGTTTGATATTAGATCACCGATCTAAGACATTCTGGGTGGGGTCCCGCATACCGTCCATGGCAATGCAACGAACGACATTCTCTCCCAAGTGTTGGGCAACCTCCAGAACCAATTTGTTCCCATTCTTATCGGTATTGAGGGCGTTGAGGATAGGAGGCAATTGCTCGCCATCGAATTTCTAAGGGGTAGTGTTTGTATTAATCAACTGATCCCTATATGTGGTCCATGGCGGGAGAATTCTCCCGGGACGAAAATTTTCTCGGCACATACCACATCAACGACGGCGCCGATGACTTGATGAATCTTTCCGACTTTTGAAGAATCAGCAGCAGCAGCGGCCATGGCACGAGCGCCATAGACAGGTTTGAAAGCCTTGAAGGCATTGTTGTTAATTAATGGTGCTGATCTCAGGGAAGCAGCCCCGACTCGCCTCCCGGCAGCAAATCGAGCAAGACCGCTGGAACCAAACGCGGGGCATCAGCAATTGGCTCTTTAAGCCCAATTTCGTTAAGACAAGATTGCAAACCTCTTTAGCATGATGAGTAAAAATGGGTGTATAAGGCAGGAGGAATGAGGGGAGAGGAAAGATGACGGTAGGCGGGAGGAGGAAAGAAACGGGGGGAATGAAACGCATAGATTGGTGTGAGGCCTGCTGAGAGCGGGCTTTGCATCGGGACCGTGGTAACGGCTTGGCGCTGCGGGTTCCGATAACACACGCGGAACAATTGCCTTGTTTATGAGTGAAGTATCATACTCGAGCAGTTACTCAGTCAATTGCATCTGATAAATGGGGCACCGAGCAACATCTTTTCATGCTATGGAATCCAACTGATCCTAGAGATACCGGTAAGTTATTGACCACATAAAAATATACACCCTAAGCGGTGACAATTTTCTTTTTTTTTGCTGAGTCCTCGGACCCATTCGTAGAGTGTAGAAAAAAAAATTCCATAGTGAGCACCTTGAAGCGTAGCCCAGATACCCAAAAACAAAAAGAAACATCAAACGTCCCTGGGATAGAACAACAAATAAATGACCTCTTGAGTGGTAAGAAACCAAGCGAAGACTCACAATTAAGGTCGGATACTGTAAGGAGCCGCCTTCTTCTTGATGCCTTAATACCACTGATAGAGACAATGAGGGTTGCTCGGCAAGGCAAACACTAGGGATATAAGAGGCAGTTATTCATGAGAAAAAATTTGCTCTAGCAAGATGCCGAGCGCACCAAAACTGGGGGGTTTTTCTTTTTTTGAACTTTCAAAGCCCTATCGATTTTCAATAAATCGAATTGTAGAAGACGAGCATAAAGCGAGCATACAATTGAAATGCTATCATAGTACATACGATAGATCAATCATGATACTACACATCCGGAGCGGTCAACTTTGAAAGTGGTTTCCAATACAAGCGCTATCTTGGCAGGCACAGAACAGTGCCCCGAGATTCTCTAAATACCTGTATTTTACCTTGATTACGACTCTATGGAAGCAACTAAAGGTGGGAAGAATGGTAGAAATTTTCCGTCGGGTTCCAATGTCCTAGAATATCTATTAAGGTCCTTCCGATGGCATCAGATTTTGCTTTATGCAGAGCGGTGGAGAACTAGCAGCTGGAACAGCCATAATTTTAGAGTGCTTCGCGCTTTGGCACATCAGTTTCGTTAGAGCGCTGGGAGTATGAGAGGATCGCTCTACTGATTGGTAGCTAGTGGTAGAGGACCGTCGCGGTTATCCGGATCATTTTAATTGTCAGACCCCCACTAGAACAATAGGTACAGCAAGCATAATTATTGTCTTTTCTTCTTTGGCTTAGCCTTTCTTTATCGCTCAGGTTCTCCTAGATAAATTCTAATTATCATCACTTGACCTAGCTCTGCTCGCTTTTTCCGTTCTTCCTCTATTGCCTATTCCCACTACTACTATTACATTGGTAGGAAAAAAATTCGTCCTCCCAGCCACTGGTAGAGACGTTAAACGCCTCCGCGTATTAGCGTATTTGGCTTTATCGTCGGTGCTGTATGTAGGGCGTCATTAACATCCGGTAATACATGATGTGGGAGCCGTTCGGTCATGCCGGCAGCTACGATATGTGCCGGGTAGTGTGCTTACAGCCTCCAGAGAAGGTAGTATTTATTCGAAATGACCAAAAAAATGGGACCCCAAAATTCCATAAAGAAGTATCCAAGCACTGCTAGTAATTTTAGATCCTCGTATTGGTATATATCGCGGATAGGATGAGCTGGAAATGCCTCAGGCCCAGGGCCTTGCATAAAATTATTATTCTCGAGCCCCAGAACTTCACAGGCGTGTTCCAACATCCAGTTAACGGAGGCAGGAAGTTCTCTGCCTCTTTTTTCTCATCCCTAATAATGGGGGAACCTCCGACTCTGTATGTTATCGAACTAATAATGTCCTATTAGCTAGGGATATGATCCTAGGCTCGATGTATGTATTAGACTGCTTATAAAGGGCGATTGCTGTGATTTTGAACAGTGGATGTTGGAGCGATGTCTAGATGATGCTATATCCGCAATTTAGCAGGAATCCGGACGACCGTGGACGGGTTGCTATATACCGGTAATAGAGCCTACTGTAAGAGTTATTCTATCACAGAGTAGATCCTCATACTACCATTACAGATTAGATAAGATCTTCCCTTGGGAGCAAGGATCCAAGTGTAGGCGACTGCGCATGGTTATGAGTTCTGGGCTTGCTCGGTAGGGGCAGTTGATGCATTACCAGGCGGTGCGATAGTGATTGAAAAGAATGAGTCGAGGCTCTTTGATGCTGTCCCACAAGCTGGGCCGGCTTCTCCGGTGATGCAGTGGAGTGCGAAGGAGAGCTGAGGCCGAACGGAGAAATGCGTTCTCCGGGTTAGTTTTACAGCACTTATGCTAGTTTGACATCGGAAACCTTGGCCAAATCTATTGTTAATAAACTACCCTATCGAAATTAGTGGGATGAATGATTAGGTGGAACTATTGTAACAATATACACAGTATGATAGTGCTCCATGCTACCAGAATAGTGAAAGTTTTATTAGGTTCCCGCACCGGGATCCTACTGTCAGATGCAGTGCTGTACCGCTTGCAATCTATGAGGGATAAAACAAAATGCCCAAATCAGCCCTTACAGCAAGAGTGCAGCTCGCTCCTTTACTTCGGTTGGTGGAGCACAAGACTAGCAACTCTCTGGGGAAAAAAAATCTAGGAAAGCTTACGGTAGTACCGGTACTGTAGAATGGGCATGCACGACAAGCGTCGACAATTATGGTATTCATGCTATTAGCGAAAGACTCTATCATATTGCTTTCCTGTGACGTGGGGTAAGTCGCTTTAGTCACGAAACAAGCGGAGCTCAATACAACGTGGAACGCCTGAGTAACTCGAGAGATCCGTGCCCGATAAACTCCATGACACCACAGCTCACTTTACCCTCCACCCCC
>QOVD01000036.1:49542-65539 GCA_003521225.1 Tuber microsphaerosporum | reverse complement strand
TGGCCTCGCCTTGAGAAAGCGTTGTCCTAGAGGTTGTTTGAAGGCTCCTTCTCACCCACCCCCTCGTCCCACGGTCGCAAGCCTCGCTTAGCGGTCGCCCCGGTCGGCTTTACTCCTTTCTATGTTTACGGTCGGCGTTACGGTGTCCGACCTTGGTGAAAGTACGCCCTTGGTTCTATGGCTTGTCCCTCGTTGGGGAAAGCTTCGGTCAGTAACTTCGCGGTACTCGCTATCGTCCTCTCGGTCCGAAATCATTCGAGCATGGCCTGTTTGTCGGTTGTTTCTAGCGAGCTATTTGCCCTCCACCTCCTCTCCTCGTCCTATCATTTCGTCCAATGGCCCGGTTACAGCCACCCCCTTGTTCCTCCCTCGCCTTCGCTTACAAGGTCGGCTTGGATCATTCCTTCGACTGGCATCCTCTCTACCTGGTGGCTCCACTCGCCCCCGCGGCTGCCCACGGTCGCATTCCTGGGTTATGACAGTTTATGGTATTGCACCGCCTCCTTGAACGACTTTCAGCCTTGGTACGATGTAATTGTTTTCCGGTCTCTTTCGTGTTATGATTGCCCCTGGTTCAAATAGGGTGATGGCTGGCCCCTTTCTGTGATTGCTAGTGTAGTGTTTACTCTACGTCTCGGTTGGGTTTTCTTTCTCATGGGTTGCTCTTGTTTGTCTTTCCTTTCATTTGTATTGGTTAGACGTTTCATTCCTTGTTTTGCTGCGCGGGCAGTATTTACTTTGTCAGGGGGTAGGAGTTTATGGCAAGTGGTTTTCCTGTTGTATCCTGCTTGTAGGGTTTTGGGGATTTACTTTGTCGTCCGCTTCGGCCAGCCCATGCTGTTTTTCTCTCTTGTCTGCGAGATCGTGCGGTTGGGCCCATACCAGAGGGTCTTGGGATGATGGCTTTTTCCACTGGCGCCAGGTTGGATCATGGGGTTTTTTTCGGCCATATCTGAAGATGCACGCGGTTTTTGTACCTCGGTAGTTGTAAAACAAATACACTTGATTTAAAAAAAAAAAAAAAAAAAAAAAAAAAAAAAAAGAAAAAGAAAAAAGAAAAAAACAGCTGCATAGTTAGCACAAGAACGATCTCCTCTCCACCTCCGGCAATTGAAATCTCAACACCATGAGATATCATCGTCAACTCGATCCACAAAAGCCCGTTCCTCTATTGGCCTCCTAGGCCTTGGACAGCTACCTACCCACCCCTTTCGGCCCTTATCATGATCTCGCCTTGAGCAAGCATGTTTCTAGGGGCCGGTTGCGTGGTCCTCCACCTCATTCTTCATCCTCTCCCCGTTGTTGCTTTGCCTCGCTTAGCGACTTCACACGGTCGGCAACCTTCCTTTGTACGTTTACGGTCGGGGTTACGGTGTCCGGACTCTGGCGAGAGTACCTTTTCGTCTCGGGAGCTCGACCATTGATGGGGAAAACTTCAGTCAGTAACATCTCGGTTCCCGCTTTCGCGTCGTCTTCGAAAATCGTTCGGCCATGGCCTATTTTGTTGGCTGTTTCTAGCGAGTTGGCTACCCCTCCGTCTATCCGCCTCCGATCTTGGTCCAGTTGCTCTGTTACAGCTATCACTCCTTTTTACGGTCGGCTTCTGACCAGGTCGGCCGTCCATCCTCCTCCCGTCCTTTGTAGCCTACGGGGGCACCCCTCGGTATCAGTCAGTAGTCGTATTGCACCGCCTCGGTTACCGGTTTCAGTCCTTGGGTTGGATGTAATGTTCTGCTCGGTTGGACATTTCTGCCCATTAGCGGACCCCCTCAGCTATTAACGCCTTTGGTTTTCTCTACGTTCGCTACCAGGATATTAATTTGGTTTCTTTTGTTTTGGCGGGCCGATCGTTTGGCGTCAGTGGGAGCTCTGCGGGTTGCTGGTTTTCCTGTTGTCTCCTGCTTGTCTTTGAGGAGTATTTTGTATTTCTTGCGGGCGAGATTGTGCGGTTGGTCCCAGACCATAGGGACGTGGGATGATGGCTTTTTCCAGTGTTCTCAGCGGGGTTGGGGCTTTTCTTTACCATAGCTAGCGCTGCAAGTAGTCTTTGAGCCTTGTAGTTGAAAATCAAAGCACCTGATAAAAAAAAAAAAAAAAAAAAAAAAAAAAAGCTGAATAGTTAGCAGGAACCATCTCCTCTACCCCTCCGGCAATTGAAACCTCAACACCACGAGAATCATCGTCAACCACCCACCTCCCTCCTCCCTCTTCTGATATCCTAGCTGCCTAGGAGGGTGACGCTATTGCCCCCCTCTCCCCTCTGTTCCCCTTCTGATGGCTTTGCTCTTGGGCAGTCTTTGTCTAGGGGGTTCACGCTTGCTCTCTCCCCCCTTCCCCGCACTCGCTTCACTGCCCTCCCTTAGCTTTTACAAGGTCTGCAACCCTTCTTTGTACATTAACGGTCTGCGTTGCGGTGTCCGGACTCCCTACGGAAGTACCTCTTCGTCTCGCGATCATGTACCCTTGATGGGGAACGCTTCGGTCAGTAACATCTCGGTCCTGCCTTTCGTTTCGGCATCGGAAAATGTTAGGCTATGGCCTGCTAGTCTCCTATTTCTAGCGAGTTGGCTACCCTTCCTCCTCCCTCTTTGTTTCGTCCGGTTGCTCCGTTATAGCTACCCCATCCCCTGGCTGGTACCCTACTGCCTACCTTTTATCCTCTTCCGCGGCCTCATTCACGGTTCGCAGCCCTCGGCTAAGCTCAGGTGTAGTATTGCACTGCCTCCGTCCTCGATGTCGGATCCCTAGGTGGGTGTAATTGCTTGCCATCGCCCATGTTCAGGCATTAGGTAGCCCCTTGGCCAGGACGCTTAGCCCGGAGGTTATGAATGTTCCGTTGTGTTGAGGTTTTATATGTGCTGGGCCTACAATTATTTCCTTTGTTGACGTGGAGTTTACGGCATTGGTTTTTCTGTTGTTTCCTACTGACTTGTTCGGTAATTTTTCCTGGTGATCTTGGTGGCTCTCGGCCGGCTGCGGCAGCTGGGTTTCTTCTTGTAGGGTTAATTTTGTCTTGCGAGTGAGATGTACAGTTGGTCTCATACCAGAGGGACTTGGGATGATGGCTTTTTCCTAGGTGCCGGGTTGGATGTTGGGGTTTTTTCATTGTCATAGCTAGCGCTGCATGTGTGGTTTGTACCAGAGTTAAAACAAATGCAAACTTGATATAAAAAAAAGAAAAAAAAAAAAAAAAAAAAAAAAAAAAACAGCTGGATAGTTAGTCACGAACCATCTCCTCTACACCGCCGGCGATTGAAATTTCAACACCATGAGAAATCATTGTCAACCACCCTCCCCCCTCTCCTCTTTTCTGATGGCCTAGTTGCCTAGGAGGGTGACGCTACTACCTCCCTCTCCCCTCTGTTGCCCTTCTGATGGCTTTGCTCTCAGGCAGTCTTTGTCTAGTGGGTTCAAGGTCGCTCCCCTCCTCTTCTCCGCACTCGCTTCGCTACCCTCGCTTAGCGTTTGCACACGGTCGGCAACCCCTTTCTCGTCAATGGCCTTTTGCATGTTCAGGCTATCGGTGAAGTTGTAGCCCCGGTGGCTCTGCTCCCTGGAATTGCACTATCTCCTGGGAACTCTGTTTGGTACGGTCGGCATCATTGAAAAACTGTGATCTCGTTCTGGTCGGTTGGTCTCGCACTTCTTCACTGGGTCTACCCCTCCGCTCTCCTCACTCGTGGCCTCAGGCCTCCCCTTCGCTCCCAGGTTCATCCAGTTGCTCTGTTACAGCTACACTCCGCTCCTTGGCTGCTACCCTACTACCAGATGGCTCCTCTCGCCCCACTCGGCATTCGACCCCTGGGGTCCTCCTCTTGGTTGGGCTCTGCCCTCCACTTCCTCTGGGTCCCTGTCCCTTCTGATCGGCTGCCCTTGGGATCTGCCATTACTGAGTGCGTGGCAGTGAAATTGGTCAGTTTTATGGGGTTCATACCTACCGCCTCTGCCCCACGGGGTATGCACCTCTCCGGGTCCAGTTTTCCGGTAGGCTCTGAGAGTATTTTCCTTACGCCACACGTCTCTGCTACGCCGGCCTCGTCGTATAGATCTCTGGCTGACTGTCCTTCAGCCCCTGTGCCGGTCTATAAGGCCCGGGGATGTCTACCCCTCATGTGTGCCGGGTCCGATGGTATATCCTACGGTTTGATATTGGGGGTTACTTTCTAGCTGAGCTTGCAGTCTTCTTTGGTTGGTATACAGGTTTCTCACTGTCGTTTGGGTTTTCTTTTGGTGGGCTGCACTTCTGTGGAGGTTTTTTTGGTTTGTTGTATTCTGGCCTGTTATTTCCTTTATGGTTTCTACCCATAGTACCGGGCTGTTGTATCTTTAGCCGAGGCGAGTGCATGGTTAGGCAGGGTCAGAGGGTTTTAGTAGAGGGAGCGCGGGATGGACAGTAGTTGGAGGGTTGTTCCTGCCTTAGTGATAAGCTGCATGTAGGTCCGTCGCCTTAAGCACGAAATAAATTGACTTAAAAAAAAAAAAAAAGAACAGCAGGATAGTTAGTCACGAACCATCTCCTCTACATCTCCAGCGATTGAAATCTCAACACCATGAGAATCATCGTCAACCACCCACCTCTCTCTCCCCTCTTCTGATGGCCTAGTTGTCTCAGAGGGTGACACTACATCCCCCCTCTCCCCTCTTTTCCCCTTCTGATGGCATTGCTCTCAGGCAGTCTTTGTCTAGGGGGTTCATGGTCACTCTTCTCTCCTTCCCCGCTTTCGCTTTGCTGCCCTCGCTTAGTGATTGCACACGGTCGACAACCTCTTTCTCGTCAATGGCCTTATGCAGTTTCTGGGTATCGGTAAAGTAGTAGCCCCATTAGCTCTGCTCCCTGGTATTGGACTATCTCCTGGGAACTCTGTTTGGTACGGTCGGCATCGTCGAAATACTGTGATCTCGCTTCAGTCGGTCGTTCTCGTACTTCTTGATTGGGTCTACCACTCCACCCTCCTTTCTCGTGGCTTCAGCCACCCTCTCCCTCCCAGTCTCATCCAGTTGCTCTGTTACAGCTACAATCCGCTCCCTGGCTTGTACCCTACTACTACGTGTCTCCTTTCGTGCCTATCAGCATGTATCCCCTGGGGTCCCCTTCTCGCGTGGCTCGGACCTCGCCTCCTCCTCCGGGTTCCTGTCCCTTCTGATCTTCTGGCCTTGGGATCTGTCTTGGCTGTATGCGTGGCAGTGAAACTGGCTACTTGTAACGGAGTTCATACCTACCGCCTCAGCCCCTCAGGGCATGCACCCCTCCAGGTCTTGTTTTCCAGTGCGCCCTTAGAGTGTTTCCTTACGCCACAAGTCTCCGCCGCGCCGGCTCGTTGTATGGATCTCCCGCTGGCACTCCTTCAGCCCCTGTTGACGGCCTGTATGGTCTGGGTAGTATTACCCCTTGTGTGTACTCAGGTCCAATGGTATATCCTACGGTTTGGTATTGGGGGTTTGTTTCACGCTGGGCTTGAAGTCTTCGTTGTTGGTTTATAGGTTTCTCCATGTCGTATTGGTTTTTCTCTTAGTGGGCGGCACGTCCGTGGAGGTTATTTAATTTGTAGTTTTCTGGCCTGTTGTTTCCTTTGTAGTTTCTACCCATTGTACCGAACTTTGATTTCTACCTCTACACAAAGTAGTTACGCTGTCTGGCAGGGTCAGAGGGTTTTAGCATCGGACGCACGGGATGGACAGTGGTTGAAGGTTTTTACCTTTCATACCTAACGGTTTTAGCTAGCTTTCGTACCTGGTCAGTTCTTACTTAGCAAACAAATTAAATCTATTAAAACAAAAAAAAAAAAAAACACAGCCTAATAGTTAGTTTCTCACGCAACCATCTAAGTACTTTCTTATACTATCAATTCAAGTTATCTCTACTATCACAATTTCCGGCGAATAAGAGAAGTGTCTCTTAGTACATTCTCAACTACAAGATAGGAGCAAGAGTGTTTGGCTATCAGAAGTAGTACACGAGAACAGGGAAGTTGTTCCCTGCTGCAAGTATCGCCCGTGTTAGGCACATTGGAAGCCCATGTATGAAATACTGTAATCCAGCGCACTGCCCTCTGAGTACACAGACCCCTGCGCGCAGACCTCAAAAATACGGCCATCATACCCCTGCGGTCATGACATTGGCTAAACGGTATAATCACTAGGGTGATATTTGAAGGTCATGTGTTCAACCCACTCAGCCGTTATAGTTATTATTACTATGTCATGGTTGCAAATCAACCTCTGTATCTTGATATGAGGGATGCGACCCAGATGTTTTCGCTGATTTCTAGATAAGAGCTGACGCTCTATCAGTATGAAGTCACACGGCGAAGTTCCATCTGTTGGTTAGGAAGTTATGGCACTTCAAAGTATAACCAACCAACATATGTAATTAGATTCATAAGAAGTAAGCATATGATTACCCAGCATGAGAAATCTTGATCAGAACATCACCGAAAGGAACGACTGGTATGATAGTGAGCCAGGCTGCATATACAGACTAAGTTCATACAGCGCAGAGATCGAATACAAGTAATTAGAAAGGACAATTAACTTAGCAAAGGATTTTGCTGAAGTGGTGTGTGAGTCTTCAGGGTCAAGAGGTGTTCACACATTCATAAATCAAGACGAAGTCGGGAAGGTACTTCGCTAGTATAGGAGTAAGAAGTACTCTCGGAAATGCTTTAAGAAGAGAAGCTTTTGCTGGATAGTTAGAAGTATCAGTAAGCACCGGAGAAGAGATCTTATCAATATAAAAAATTCTCACGCTACAAATCTTTACCTCATTCGATTATCTTTTTATTACATACATTACTTCTCATGAGAGATAGTTACCCACGAGCCTTCTTAGACAAATCTCCAAATACACGTACTTAGGCTTTGTCCCTTATTATAGTCTCACTATCGGCTACCCCTAACAGCCCGGAGGGAAGGATCGTTATATCTACCAAGGAGATTGATAGTCTGTGTTGTTTACTGTCGTGCCCCTTGGTCCACCATAGTCACAGTCCACCTTTTTATAACATTTGAAAATACTAGTACGTGATTTAAAGTAGATAAGACAGGACCAAAAGGACCGTAGAGACCTCAATCTCTATTAGGCAACCTTGAGTGTTCCGGACTACTGTAAATCATCCTTCCATATTTTCCTGACATATTTTTTGTCTTGGGTTATTTATTTAAAGAATGCATCTAACTGGGGAGGGTTACTTTATGAAAAATACTAACCTACTGCTTATTCTGACCTCTTAGATTAAAAACAGGTTTGACCAGTTAGTAGAGAATACTAATTGTTAGGGCTAGCGGATATCATTACTGTAGTATTGAGCTAAGTCTGGGTATATATGTAGAGAGATTTGTTTAGGAAAGCACCTTGAATGACTATCTCCCATGAGAAGCAACTTTTGAGAAAAAATGATAATTGAGTAAGATAAAGACTTATAGTATGATAACTATTTATATTGATAAGATCTCTTCAAGTTCTCTTGTGCTTTTTGATTTTCACAGTAAGAGAAGCCATTTTGATATTTTTATTCTGTGCCTGAGTGTTCGCAAGCTACCTACTAGCTACTAACTAAAAAAGTGCAAAACCTCTCTGACCCTGACAACTATTCGATTGTCTGCTTGGCATTATGAAGACCTACACTATCCTTCTAACCAGGAGGGTGTATCATTCCCTTCAACGATAGGTGTGCAGAGATTTTGCCACCCAGTAAGTGCTAGCGTTATAATATTCTTTACCGAACCTTGTAAGAAGCGGCCAATTCCTTGGTCGTCAGACCATTCAAAGCATACAAGTTCTCAGTCTGCATACATATTAGATTGCGGGATGACTTTTGCTTGCGATCATACTTATAGCTAATTGCGCGCAATACCTCTCCCTTACTTACTGGTTCTGAGTGAGACCATTGGTCTCCACTATGCACGCTGACGTCTAATAGTTTCATAGAGGGAGATTGCTCAAGCCTCCACTCTTTTGCTTCCCTTAGCTTACTTAACTTTGAACGCCTATAACTTTATATGATGTCGACCAATCTGGTCGAAACAACTTACATAATTTTTGCTACATTCTCTTCTCAGATATCCTGCGAACAGCATCCGGTTGAACTGACGGCCGTGACATATATGGCATTATTGCGAGTGGTCCCTGGAGGGAAATTGCTGAGTGCAAGTGCGACTACAACACGTGCTGCAGCGAATCTAGTATCCCAATATAGGGGCCACAGGGGTATGATGACTGTATTTTTGGGGGTCTGTGCACTAGATTCTAGTATTGCATACATAGGCTTCCAATGTACCTAATATCAAGATACTATTATATATGAGAAATAAAACACATATATTCTAGTATAGGAGACCTTCCTGGTATTTTTTCATTTCCATCTTTCTTTTTTTCTTTATTATTTTTTATTATTTTTGTAACCAGTACAGGTACCTGAGTTACTATGTTTGGTTTCGAGTATCGTTTGATACTCAGTATGTTTTATGTTTGGTTTCGAGTATTGTTTGATACTCAGTATGTTTTATGTTTGGTTTCGAGTATCGTTTGATACTCAGTATGTTTTATGTTTGGTTTCGAGTATCGTTTGATACTTAGTATGTTTTATGTTTGGTTTCGAGTATCGTTTGATACTTAGTATGTTTTATGTTTGGTTTCGAGTATCGTTTGATACTCAGTATGTTTTATGTTTGGTTTTGAGTATCGTTTAATACTCACCATGTGTTAGGTTTGATACCTAAGGAGTTTCAAGGCTGCCACTTTCGCAGCCTTATTGTTATTTGTTTAAGCAAGGCACGGGATTGCCTGACAAGTGTATTTAAGACCTGCTATTCTCCGGACTTAGAGAAGGCAGACTTCGACAGACAGAGTTTTCAATATGCTTGGTTGAACAGTTACTTTTTCAGTCCGCTTCGAGAATCTTTAGTATTCAGTTAGGTACACCAAACGCCTTCTATTAGGAACTACTTTAGTAGTTGCGATATAGTAAGAAGTTTTGTTACAACAACTTAGTCTAAGCCTCCGGTACTTAGTCTCGTTAGATACCGCCCTTTGGTATAGAGCTAGTATCGTTACCCAATCGAAATACGGAACCACCCCGTGGGGCTGTTACAATTTTTATTTTTGTTTTTATTTTTATTTTTATTTATTTAATTATTTTTATTTAATTATTTTTATTTAATTATTTTTATTTAATTATTTTTATTTAATTATTTTTATTTAATTATTTTTATTTAATTATTTTTATTTAATTATTTTTATTTAATTATTTTTATTTAATTATATTTATTCAATTATTTTTATTTTTATTATTATTCTAAGGTTACCCGGCCTTAGCACTTAGGCGAGGTACCGGTTGCCACTCGCAAAAGTGTTTTTGCATCTCTCCTACATTTGACCAGCGGTAAAGGCTGGCGAAAGAAGAATAGGTGAGGACGGAATATCCATCCTAGCTCGCTTGTGGGTCAATACTGCATAGCACTTTGTGCAGTTCGGTCGCTCTTGACAGGCTGGGGCTGGGTGCCTGTGGCCGAAGAATGGGCATTAATATCGTAGTTAAAAGACACCTTACCCTATTAATTTTCTTTGATGAGAGAGACTAAAGGTGGGAACAGCCTCCCAACCTCCCTCATGCTTGTGAGGCAGCGGAATATAAGCGTGATCTTCGTTAAACACTACTCGTAGTGGAACTAATCTCCATTATCCCTTCGTTCGTTCCCGAGTTTCACGACCTTTTAGCGTTGCACTAATAAGATAGAAAGGACAGGAAGGGTAACGATAGACAACCCATCAAGATAAACCAAAACCAGGTGAAGTACTCGTACTAGTGCCACAGTTGGGAGCAAATCTACGCAGACAGCCTGGTTTCCATCATGACCATGCTGACCAGTACTCATGTGGCACTATTCTGAGCACTACACCACTTGGGAAAGCATGAAGTTGTTCATATCACGATTACCCAAATAAGCTATCTCAGCAGTGAAGGGGATACCGGTACCACCCTTCGTGTTCATCATATGCTTCTTACATCACCGTTGTCACAATTATTCCTTACTTTGCTCTCTTTAGTTACTCCACCACCGATCGCTTCCACTACCAGCTGTGCCCGTACTTACCGCGAGGTCCTGAATACAGACGAAGGGATAGCTTAGCTAGCTAACACCTGGCACTTGCGTCGCTTTTCACATATTTCTTCTCGATATTATAGCCCTTAGGGCGGTGAGAAAAGGGGAAAAAAGAAATTGGAGAAAACATAAATGTACACCAAATATACAGTACAAAAAGGGATTTACAACCAGAGAGCATGTATAGAAGTAACTACGATGCAAATTTCGAATCAAGAGAGCTTACCGCAACGGAATAAAAATGGCCCTACACAAACGCCAAACTCTAAATTTTGGGGAACCTGACAGATCCAGACTCGACTACGCAAGAAAATTCGGGCAGAGGTTTGGATGGGTATCTGGCAGATATGTCCTGGGGCAGGCCTAAGGAGGGAGGAGAGGAAATGTCAGGAGAGGGCTATCGTGTGGTGACTGATAAAAGGCGCACCAGTCAAACACGCGAACACAAGAACTAGACTAGGGCTAGGCTAAAGGGTAGGTATAATCAGAAACTTCGTTCGCTCATCGTCATCTCAGCTAACTAAACAAAACATAAGAATATATAGTGTATAAGGAAACCATCTTAATAATTCCATCGTTCCCCACACTCATCCATTTCACTAACTCCATTCGCCTGCATACGTTCATAATGATGGTAAAGGAAAGACAAGCCCACAAATCATCTCCGTCGATCCTTTCATCACCTTTCAACTTCAGAACAAATGAAATCACTAAAGACATTCTGTAATCTTTCATCGTGCCTTTCCTTCACATCCACTCACACATCTTTGTTCGTCCGCTATCCACTTCCGTCAACTCTAAGGGTAAAAACGACAGGTACTGCAGGGCGGGGTTTTGAATTGTGGGAGGTTATCGGGGCTCGAAGGGGGTGAGGAAGACGATGGCCCCTCGGCCTTAGGTTGTGGGGGGGTTGGCAGATTCCGGAGGCTGTAGTAGCGCTACTACTCCCTCATGGCCATTTTCGGCAGCCTTCTGCAGTGGTGTTACTCCAGATTCATTCGGCTTGTGGGGATTGACGTCGCCCCGTCTAAGTAGTGTTTTCACTACTAGCTCGTGCCCCCCACAAGCAGCCCACCAGAGTGGTGTTTCGCCGCTGGGCTCAGGTTTGTCGGGGTCGACGTCCTCCCGGCCGAGTAGTAGTTCCACCACTTCCTCATACCCCTTATAAGCAGCCCACAAGAGTGGTGTTTCGCCGCTGAGTTCAGGCCTGTTGGGGTCGACGTCATCCCGTTTGAGTAGCATTTTTACAATTACCTCATACCCGTTCCGAGCAGCCCACAAGAGTGGTGTTTGGCCGCTGAGCTCAGGCCTGTCAGGGTCGAGGTCGTCCCGTCTGAGTAACATTTTCACCACTCCCTCATGCCCCACATAAGCAGCCCACAAGAGTGGCGTTTGGCCATTGTCACGAGGTTTGTTGGGGTCGACGTCGTCCCGTCCGAGTAGCATTTTCACCACTCCCGTGTGCCCTTCCCAAGCAGCCCACCAGAGTGGTGTCCGGCCGCCTACATCAGGTTTGTTGGGGTCGACGTCGTCCCGTCCGAGTAGTGTTTTCACCACTCTCTCGTGCCCGTTCCGAGCAGCCCACAAGAGTGGTGTTTCGCCGCAGAATTCAGGCCTGTTGGGGTCGACATCATTCCGTCTGAGTAGTATTTTGACCACTTCCTCGCGCCCCTCATAAGCAGCCCACAAGAACGGTGTTCGGCCGCCGTCGTCGGGTTTGTTGGGATCGACTTCGTCCCGCCCGGGCAGTATTTTCGCCACTCCCTCGTGCCCAGTGGAATACCTAGTCATTGGGGATTGTTAGTTTCGTGGAGAGGGATGGTTTACAATCTCCAGGCATGCCAAGACATACTATTAAGGAAAAGTGTGGGTGAGGGCCTTCTGAAACCCTGCCAAGCTGTGCCAAGTGACAATAAAATCCAGACCTAATCGAAAAAGGAACTAATCTAAGGCCCTGTTTGGTTGCGCTGGGCCGATTTCGTTTTCACATACAAGCGACCGTTTCCCTTCCATTTCAAAATGGAAGAACAGAATGGCTGTTTGGCAACGGTAAAAGGCATTAACCTTCCATATCAAAACAGCCCTAACCCAATGTTTGCTACATAAATGCAGCACATGTAAATATTCATAATAATATTATCAATGTAATAATTATTGTCTTATAGAATAACTCTTTTATAATTTAATATAATCAACAAGTCATCTTTAATTCTGATTCCTATTGTCAACAATTCGATTAATACTCAGGCTGATTATAATGCAAGGCACACTGCTGTCACCCAACAACGGATCCCAAATGCGATCAGTGCAGCATTATATGTCAATTTCTTCCTTCTAATACAGTATGTACATACTTCAAGTCATACTGGTTGCCAATATACCGAAGAAATTCTCAGAGCACATCCACGTCGAACGATAGAGCCTATTCGCATGCCTATTACCACTTTCTTGGATCTTAGGAATTGGATTATCCAATGTGGTCTACTTTTCTCCTCTGACCATATCACAATTGAGGAGCAACTAGTTATTGTTTTATGGATGGTTGGCCTTGGAGAATCAAATAGGGAAGCACAAGAGCAGTTTCAGCATAGTGGAGAGACTATTTCAGGTAAGAAAATATTGTTCAAATTGTTTGAATGTGATTGGCTATAATTAGTATACTTTGTCTAGTATTTCAGCTATCAACTAGTTATTTCCATCAAGTTTTGCAAGCCCTTCTCTTTATGATACATTTGTCCATGTACCTCCGACTTAATTGGCCATACTATGCAATGGGGGCTATCTTGAGAAAAATGCTTGGAGTACTCGTGCTTCTCAGCCAAGATTTGCCTTCCCCATTCATCGTAGTCAAGTTTGCAAGGATCGTTCGACCAAAGAGGTATAGTGTCGCTAGTAGTACATAACTAGTGCAGGTCGAACTATTTATTATAGCGGATTTCAGAAAGGGATCGTGAACCGTGCTTAGTGGGGTTGAACTTTCTTGCCTGCCTACGCAATCTTGATATTCCGGACACTAGCATGCACACTAGTCATGCATGATATACAGGCTATACCTTTTTGGTCAATCAATCCTTGCAAACCTGACTACGACAAATGGGGAAGGCAAATCTTGGCTGAGAAGCATGAGTAGTAAAATCAGTATAAATTCTGATTATGCCAGAGGAATGTCCTGTGTTGACTGTGCCAAAAGTGAGATGTGACAGAAATGTATAGTGCCCTAACAAAAGTCATCATTGGTGGCCACTTTTACACCAAAAATGATGTTTTTCAGCATGATAGAACTTAACCACCTGGAGGGCAACCAAATTGATCCTTGGTAAGATACTGGTCCTGGGTATTGTGAGTGTGATATTGCAGTATTGTGGCATATGAAGGAATACTAGATGAACTATAGCTATGTGAAATCAGTGATTTTCAAAACATATATCTTTTTCTATGTGTAACGATCCTTCCGTCCGGGCGATACTTGCAGCAGGTAACAACTTCCGAGATTCTCGTACACTACTTTGATAGCCGAATACGCTTACTCCTATCGTGTAGTCAAGAACTCGCTAAGAGACACTTCTCTTATTCGCCAGAAATCGTGATTGTAAGATAACGTGAATTGATATTATAAGAAAGTACTTAGATGGTTGCGTGAGGAACTAACTACTCGACGTTTTTTTCTTTTTTTTTTCTTTTTTTTTTTTTTTATATCAGGTGTTTTGATTTACTACTACTAGGCTCAAAAACTACATGCAGCGGTAAGCTATGGTAAAAAAAGGCCACAACCCCGCCGAGAACACTGGAAAAAGCCATCGCCTGAAGTCCCTATAGTCTGGGACCAACCGCACGATCCCGCCTTAAGAAAATACAAGTAGTCTCAAAAGACAAGCAGGAGACAACAGGAAAACCAGCAACCCGCACAGCTCCCACCGACGCCAAACGATCCGCCAGCCAAAACAAAAGAAACCAAATTAATATCCCGGTAGCGAACGTAGAGAAAACCAAAGACGTTAATAGCCGAGGGGGTCATCTAATGGCCAGAATTGTCCAACCGAGCAGAACATTACATCAGACCCAAGGACCGAGACCGATAACCGAGGCAGTGCAATACGACTATTGACTGATACCGAGGGGTGCCCCCGTAAGCTGCAAAGGGCGAGAGGTGGATGGACGGCCGACCCGGTGAGAAGCCGACCGTAAAAGGAGTGATAGCTGTAACAGAGCCACTGGACGAAGATCGGAGAAGGATGGATGGAGGGGTAGCCAACTCGCTAGAAACAGCCAACAAGCAGGCCATAGCTGAACAATTATCGAAGACGACGCGAAAGCGGGAACCGAGATGTTACTGACCGAAGCTTTCCCCATTAGGGGTCGAGGTCTCGAATCGAAAAGGTACTCTCGCCAGAGTCTGGACACCGTAACGCCGACCGTAAATATAGAAAGGGAGGTTGCCGACCGTGTGAAGACGCTAAGCGAGGCGAAGCAACGACAGGGAGAGGATAAAGAGTGAGAAGGAGGACCACGCAACCAGCCCCTGGAAACACGCTTGCTCAGGGCAAGAACATGATAGGGGCCGAAAGGGGTGGGTAGGGGGCCATCTAAGGCCTAAGAGGCCAATAGAGGAGCGGGCTTTCGTGGATTGAGTTGACAATGATTTCTCATGGTGTTGAGATTTCAATCGCTGGAGGTAGAGAGGAGATCGACTAACTACTGGAGAGTTTTTTCTTCTTTTTTTTTTTTTTTTTTTATATCATATACTATTGTTTTACAACTACAGAGGTACAAAAGATAGCATGCATTATCAGATATGGCCAAGAAAAACCTCAAACGATCCAACCTGGCGCCAGTGGAAAAAGCCATCATCCCAAGACCCTCTGGTGTGGGCCCAACCGCACGATCTCGCAGACAAGAGGTAAAACAAAGCCGGCTAGCCGGAGCGGACAGCCAAGCAGAACCCCAAAACCCTACAAGCAGGAAACAACAGGAAAACCACTTGCCATAAACTCCTACCCCCTGAAAATAAGAACGCTGCATCCGCAGCAAAACAAAGGAGCGAAACGTCTAACCAATACAAATGAAAGGAAAGACAAACAAGGGGAACTCATGAGAAGAAAACCCAAACAAGACATAGAGTAAACACTACACTAACGATCTCAGAAGGGGGCCGGCCATCACCCTATTTGAACCAGGGAGCAATCATAACACGAAAGAGACCGGTAGGACAATTACATCGTCCATGGCTTTGGAGTCATTCAAGGAGGCGGTGCAATACCATGAACTGTCGTAACCGAGAAATGCGACCACGGGCAGCCGCGGGGGGCGAGTGGAGCCACCAGGCAGAGAGGATGCCAGCCGAGAGAGTGAACCAAGCAGACCGTGTAAGCGAAGGCAAGGGAGAAACAAGGGGATGGCTGTAACCGAGCCACGGGACGAGACCATGGAACAAGCAGAGGGGGTGGAAGGAAAACAACTCGCTAGAAACAACCGACAAACAGGCCATGCTCGAGAGATTTCGGACCGAGAGGACCATAGCGAGTACCGCGAAGTTACTGACCGAAGCTTTCCCCAGCCAGGAACAAACCATAGAACCAAGGGCGTACTTTCACCAAGGTCCGGACACCGTAACGCCGACCGCAAACGTAGAAAGAAGTAAAACCAACCGGGACGATCGCCAAGCGAGGCTTGCGACCGTGAGACGAGGGGGTGGATGAGAAGAGCCTTCAAACAACTTCTAGGACAACGCTTTCTCAAGGCGAGGCCATAATAAAAGAGGAATAAGGTAGTGTCGTCACCCTCCTAGGCAACGAGGCCATCACAGGAGAGGAGAGGGAGAGGGTGGAGTTGACGATGATTTCGCATGGTGTTGAGATTTCAATCGCCAGAGGTGTAGACGAGATCGTTCGTGACTAAC
>QOVD01000036.1:37956-48290 GCA_003521225.1 Tuber microsphaerosporum | reverse complement strand
TTTATATCACTCTTTATTTTCGTTTAAAGGCTTACAGTACAAGACCCGCTACGGAACAAAAAGGGTGTGCAGCAGCGGCTATGACCCCAAAGACCCGGTGTGCTTCCAAACCCACAGTCCATCCCGTACCCCCTCTCTTGCTAAAAACCCTCTGACCCTGCCCGACAGGAGCGGAAACCCGCATACAAGCCCGGTACTATGGGTAGAAAACTACAGAAAGAAAATACAGGCCTGAGCTCCGACAAAAACCTCCACAGACGAGCAGAAAGAAAGAAACCAAACGACAGTGAGATCCCAAAGAGAAACCCAAAATTGTACTACTGTCCAACCCAACATACCCCACCAGCTTTCCCCATCGGTCCACGTAACTTGGGACACATACAGAGCCGGAACCAAAACGCCCCGAGACAAATTGGTAAACGCACTCATGCGAAGCTACGGAAGCCGGGCTATAGATAGACCGCGGGAGGGACGACTCAATCGAAGAAACTCAGGACCGTGTGGCGTAAGCGAAACAATCCAACCCTCCGGAAAACAACCAGGGTGAGATAGCAGTAGGATGCAAGCCAGGTGAAGGAAGCGCGACCACTGAAAGGCAGCCGGCAGACGAGGGGGGGGCTGTAACTGAGCCACGGGACGAACGATCCGAGAGAGGCGAAAGGAGACGAGGGGACGGAGGGGTAGACCCAGTCAAGAAGTACGAGACCAACCGACTGAAGCGGGATCACAGTTTTTCGACGATGCCGACCGTACCAAACAGGGTTCCCAGGAGAGAGTGCAATACCAGGGAGCAGAGCCACCGGGGCCACTACTTCACCGATAACCCGAACCTGCAGAAGGCCATTGACGAGAAAGGGGTTGCCGACCGTGTGCAAACGCTAAGCGAGGGCAGCAAAGCGAGAGCGGGAAAGAGGAGGGGGAGTGACCGTGAACCCCCTAGACAAAGACTGCCCGAGAGCAATGTCATCAGGAGGGGAACAGAGGGGAGAGGGGTGAGGACGCGTCACCCTCCTAGGCAGCGAGGCCATCAGAAGAGGGGAGAGGGAGGTGGATGGAGTTGACGATGATATCTCATGGTGTTGAGATTTCAATCGCCGGAGGTGTAGAGGAGATCGTTCGTGCTAACTACTCGACAGTCACGGCCCCTTTATATAGGCATTCCTCCCACAACCCTAAACCTGGTGACTCATACCCGTGAGTCACACGACCTCACAACTCGTAGTGAGTCATATGTGAAATCCATCAGCTGACTTCCAACAAGTCAGCTGCGCAACATACCTAAACCAATCATAATCCAAATAACAAGTCATGTGCTCAACTCGCATCATATGAGTACAACCCATGACCCGTAATGTGAGTCATGTGCGAAAATCATATATCATATGACCACAATCGTGCGTCATGTGAAAACATCAACCAATAACATAATAACTATGATATCGCAAGTGCGAGTCATGTGAAACAAATCACAAACCTATGACTCATAACCATGAGTCATGTGAAACCATATTCCTTGCTTAGTCAGGTTTGTGACACTATGGGAGCACACACAAATTCTTGGCACTTTGCCTCTAGTTTGAGGATGGGGCTCACTAATGGATGAGTGCTGCAAATGAAACAAAAGAATTTTCTATAGAAGTAGGAATTTTAGATTCACTAGATCTTTAGCTATCTATCCATATTCCTCCTGTGTTAATTAATTAAGAGGTGGAGGTGGAAATCGGGATTTCAAAGTCCAAGGATTTCATTTGTTTTGGTGCGTTTTCAGCGGTACTCGCACCAACGATGACTTTTGTCCAAGAACTCTATGTATAACCGAGGTGTGGGTGGCGTGAGTGACCCGAACTTGCCTGGCTAAGCCGGAATTTTCACGAAAGAAGTAGCAGTTGTGTCGTTACCTTGTTTTCATTCTAACTACGACTAACTAAGCTTAACTAAATCAGTTGTGTTCACAAATGTCAGGACATTACGACTATTGCTAAGCTCCGGAAATCCCTTATAATTTCAACAGTTCACATCGACTTGCCCTTTCAAACTCCCGCTATCTTACGCATCCGCACTCAAACGCCAAAATCACCCTGACTCTGATTCACCCAGTCCAAATGACTCACTCACTCCAATCACTCACTCACTCCCACCCATCTACAAAAGCTCTCCAAAACCCCACTCCTTGAGCCCCCATCCGCACGCAAATTATGCACAGTGCTGTACCAAGATCTCAAGAAGCGCTCCACACCGCCCCCCAAGGCCAAAAACCAACCGTTCTTTCTCAATAAATGTACATCTTCGAATCCCCCCGCCTCGGCTTTCGCAAAATAACCCACGTGGACGTCCCCATCTTCCACGAGATGCTCTCGAACCGCGAAGCGACGCGCTACTGATCCACCCTGCCACACACAACCCTCAGAAACCCACACCTGGATAACACAACCCACCACCCACACCCACAACTACGCAATCCTGCTCAAGCCGACCAACGAAGTGATCGGCAAGATAGGCTACCTCGGGCCCGAGATCGGGTTCCTGCTGCATTCGCGGGTGTGGGGACGGGGGCATGCGAGTGAGGCGCTGGAAGGGTTTCTACAGGTGCTTTGGCAGGGGGAGGTTCAGATTGTTAGGGCTGATGTAGACCCTAGGAATGAGAGGTGTTTGAAGTTGTTGAAGAGGTTTGGGTTTCGGATTATTGGACAGGCGGAGGGGACATATGTCACTTGGGAGGGGGTTTGTGGCTCGGTTTATTTGGAGCTTGGGAGGCCAGGGGTTGGGGAGAAGGAGGAGAAGCTGAAGAGGAATGGAGAGGCGAAGGGGGAAGAGGTTGCTGGTGTGGCGGCAGTAGTCGATGCTAAAATTGCAGATTGAGAGAGAGGGAGTAGTGGGATGGTACTGTACTTGAACCGGATTGGATGCATTAGACGTTATCACACCAAGGCCCTGTTAGCATGCCACAAAAACAGCACTCTCCCGACCCTATGACCTCTCCGCTACAAACGAAATATTTTGTCTGACATTGCACTTTCCTGGATATGGCTCAGCTTGCGGGTAGCGGGCCTTCCACTAGATTTTTATTTTGATCACAACTGCCAGCAAAGCAGCTACAATGTGGATATGGTCTTTTCTTGCGCTCTTTGGTCAATAGGATTCGAGCACTAGCAAGAATTGAATCTACAAGAAAAATCGCGCTTTTTTTAAATATCGCAATCTGCCAAACAAGCCAAAATATCCTTCAACCGCCTAACCATATATTCAAAACACCCCTCATCACTCCCATTAACTCCTTTCGCACTACGCACCAGCTTATATCTCTGCGCACTCACTGTACTGCCAAAGGATCGAAATACTTGAGAATCGCGCTAGGACGTCCATTGAGAATCCCCCCCTTTTCCATTAACAGGAGAAGAGAAAAGGCGGCGAAAGAATGTCTTCAGCACTTCTTCTCGAACAAATAAAAAAAACAAGGGGGAAGCAGGGGAGAAGGGGGGGCTAAACTATGCGAAGTTCTCCCATGAGTCCAATGTTATCTTTTTTCTAGATAATTCTAGGTAGTCAAGACAAAATATGCGGAAAAGGCGAGAAGACAAAGGAAAATAAAGTACGATAAGGAAGAGAAAAAAGAAAACGAACCCAGAATTCTCTTGTCTACCCCCAATTCTCAGGTCAACGAAGGTTAATACTCAAGTGATAAGATTAATAGTTCAGGTGACGATCTTCCTCTTACCCTTATAAAAAAATACGCCTACAGTATTTTTGCCCTATAGTAACTATCATACTGACTCCGGTAGTAGATAGGGATACCGTACAGAAGCGACGAACATCGTGACCGGTCGAGAGTTAGTCCATTTGCGTGTCCCACGAGGCCTTAGAGGGGGGCAAGTCAAACGCCCCCATGATAGCGAGGTTCCCTATTCCCGCTAGTTTTTATGGTGGGTGAGGCACCACATAAACTCGAATAGCGGTAGCTTTCGCTAAGATCCTTTCAACAACTATTTCCCAGGAGAAAATGCCTGACATCCCCTCTACACCACCACAACACGCCCTACTCAACCCCTACACTCCATCTACTCTCCTGCGCACAACTTAGAAGCATATCTGCCAGGCCTAACATAGCATTTGCCTTCTAGTCCAATTATCCACCCACCACACAATAGTTTCCAATACCACGTTCCCGGCCCACCGTAGTTCCCATGAACGCTAGTGTCCGGCAACTCGGATGGAAAAAGACCATGAAAGAAGATAAAGCAGGGGGATAGATAGTTGGACTATTAGTGAGTTTCCCTTTTTCTTAACATTTCCGAATCGCGAGCACTGCCTGGAGGAAAAGAACGCCACACTGATGATGGTTACTTGAGAGTTGGCATAGGTCCTTTGCATGCCGTTGCCGGCAAAACCAGCCCGAGCTAGCCCGTGGTAATCGATCCGAACACCTCCCCTCCAGCAATAGGCACCATCCAGCAAGTCCCCACAGTGGTCTCACTCGAGTGATATTCCATGCAGATACGCACACATCACAAACACATTTAAACTGCTCAAAAGTACTTTCAGAAAGAGTCCTCAGACCATCCCTCGATTGTCACATATCATAGCTAAATGTATCCCGTCGCACCCAAACAAAACAAAACAAACACGTCAAACGACCCCAGCCAATTAATGCTTCCTATTCTTCAGCCTCCCAACCGCAGTCTCAACATCAGCCGCGGGACGGGGCTTGAATTCTTCATTGTTCGCATCAATCTTGTTAAGTTCCTCCTCGGTGGCATTATGATGTCTAAAGCAGAGCCAGAAGGCAGTGCCCACAAGAGTGGTAACGCCAGCAAGGCAGGCATAAAAGGTGACGAGGTGCGGGTTCTTGCTAGTAGGGGAAATGGCGATGCCGATGGCGGAGCCGAAGGCGTTCTGCAGAAGGAATATTCCCATCACGACTGACTTCATTGATGGCGGGGCTTTGGTGAAAGCGTACTCGAGACCCGTGATGGAAGCGAAGATCTCACTGAGGCCGATGAGCACATATGCCGGTGTTTGCGCCGCTACGTGCACTTTGTTCGGCAGCGCGCCGCCTTTCGAGGCTGGGCAGGAGAGCGGAAAGTCGAAGCAGGGGCCCGTGTTGTAGATCCAGCGCTGGATACCCGCGGCGTACGCCATCGAGGAGGCCGCAAGGAAGAAGCCAAAAGTAATTCTAGTGATTGGCTTGAATGGGATTCTTAGCTTGCGGAGGAGTGGATACACGCCGCGCTCCATTGCAGGGATAAAGATGATGATAGAGATAGGGTTCAAGTTGAAGAGGAGATCGTTCGGCAGACCGTGGGTTTCCATTGTTCCGGCCATTGAGACGAAGTTGCTGTTCATCTGGCCGTAGAGGAGCCAGTAGATTGGGTAGAAGCAGAAGACACGGCAAGCGATGAGTGCGCGCTTAAGTTCGCTGATAAATTGTTCGCCGAATTGTGGGATCGCGGCATCCATCTTAAAGCCGTCGCGTGCGGCGATGCTAAGTGCTTTACCTGCGTCCAGAAGGACGGAGCCCTTCGGGGGGCGGACAACATAACTCTTGCGGCCGATGATGAGGGTGAAGAGGCCAACGAAGAAGAAGCAAAAGGGAAGAAGGTATGCTGCCCAGAAATCAATCTTGAGCTCCATCCAGACGGTCGCAATGGCGGAGAGAGATCCGATGTTGATACACCAGTAGAAGATGTTGTACAAACTCTGGATGGTGACGTTGGGATCGATAATCACGCGCTCACCGCTTGAGAGGACCTTGAGGGCGGGCTTGGTGCGAGTATACTGTTCAGCGATCAAGGGGGAGACGTTGGACTTGATACCACCGGTCCCGAGACCCAGGATGATCATACATCCGATCAGACCACCGAGGCCAGCGCCGTTATCGAGCGACGACGGGAGAGAAGTGATGAACAGGACGAGGAGACCACAGATATAAATGACGGCAAAGAACACAATTGCATTATAACGACCAAGCCAGGCGTCAGCGACGATAGCACCCAATAGCGGTGTGACGTAACACCCTATTATTCCTCAATCAGTAAACTATCGTCCAAAAAGAGTATCCACCCCCCGGAACTAAAAAACTCACAAAATTGGAAAAAGTACTGCAATCCAGTCGCCGCGGACTGCCCAAGGCCCAGGGCACCAGGAAGGCGAGGATCGTCCCGCTTATTTTGCATGTAATTTTGGAAAGGCCCAGTCAAACCGTAGTAGGTAAATCGCTCGGCCAATTCGACGACTGCTACCAGCCACGCGCTGTACGGAATTTTGTCACCGATATGGCGCAAAGTAGCCAACTCCTCCTCCGTCGGCTCGTCGCCGTCCTCGCCCCATGCGGTCTTAGCCACAGAATTTCTATCCTCGACGGCTGTGGTGTATTCTCTGTTACTTCTACTATGTTAGCGTTCCATCGCGGGATAAAGAATTTCAAAGAGGAATGTTGCATACACGCCCTTCCCATTATCGAACATATCGGCCTTTGGGTCCATATTCTCAGCTCGAGGTTCAGACATATTGGCTGCGAGATCTCTCGTTGCGGTTGAATGTCTAGCTATAGTAGTTGCTTAAGCCCTGAGAGAAGTAAGGAAGGGGGGAGAGTTGACCGAGGTTGGGTGCGCATGGCCTTTTATGTCTAGTGGGCCCTCTGCAACGTGTATAACCTACAGCCACACCCTCCCCGGACAGTCACCCCTGGAAACCTATTTTTTTTGGGCCCGCTGTTGATCAGAGAGGGTGTGCTTGCCACACCATTTGGGGGGAGGGGGGTGATTCTGGATCTAGTAGATAGGCATGCCCATTGAAGGATACTATTGATCCTCTTCTGCTTTGTGCCACAGTGTATCGAATCGGTATTGGTTGCACTGTAAGCTGTAATACCGGTAAGCAGCCTGGCATCTTCTCTCCCTTACTCGCCCACTCGATCATTCCCACTTCATTGTATCAGTTCCAGCGAGCGGCTTCCTTCCATTCTCTCGCCCTGATTTCCTGGTGACCCTAACTAACCAACCTCCACAAATCCATGAGACCCAGAATTAATGCCGATTTTCACTCCTAGAAATCTCGGCTCTGCTCCAATTTCTCTTTTTTTTTCATTCTTGTATTTTTTTTTTTTCATAGCTCGTATCCCGAAATTCCCTTTCGCCGCTCCACTATCAAATACCAAACGCAAATTAGCAAGTCTCGCTGCATGGTCAAAAGACAGCGCTGTAGTCCCAAACTTTCTTGCTTACGATCCGTTCACTCGATGTGGTATTCCAACGTCCTTCCAAGAACCGTTGGCCTTCATTCTATTTAGCAATTCCTAAATACCAACAAGCCCATCATCCTCTCACTCTCACACTATCAGCTGCCGTTCTCGGTAGGGGACTTGCCGGTACCTTCCCGGCCACTAAACACGACGGGGACACCGGTAGCAGATTCAACTTGACAGGAGTGCCGACCAACTGAAATTTTCGCCCGAAGGAGCAAACTCAGACTGCCATAATGATCTACTACTGGTCCCCCAACGGGGTTTACGGTAACGCGATCAAGACATAGTCTAATCAGACCTACAAGCTCTATTCACAACGCCGGTTTTCTCTGCCAATTTCTATTGGTACAGTCTTCACCGTAGTCGCAACGAAACTGGGGTGGTGACGAACAGGGGTATTTGGTGGGCAAAAAAAGAAATCGTCAAGGTTAGGGTTTTAGAAAATTACTTGTCATTGATTCCTATTCGCCACCACCCCAGTTTCGTCGCGATAACGATGAAGATTGTATCACTCATCCTCGGGCTTTTTGGCTAATAAAAGGTATCGGGGAACCACAGTTGCAACCAAACTCGGAGACTCTGCAGCGCATCCCAAGGATGAGCGATACAAATGGGAGCTGATAGAGCAAACCGGCGCTGTGAGTACCGTAGCACAACTACCCCTCAGTGAGGCATACCCGCCGCAATAACAGGATCTCCGGCAACCCCAGACATCACACCACTAAGAAATTTCTTTCTAAAAAATCTTCCCTGGGTACTGTACAAGTACTGTACCGTACAGTAAGGGAAGCAAAAGTCCCCAATCCACCGGCAAGCAATGGAAATGGAAGGAGGATGTGGGGAGAAATCTCCGCTTTCTGAAGTTCGCCGTGATAAAGCGAGGGGGTGCTGAGGGGGAACATGTGAGAATGGACAAACATTGAGCTTTAGTGACCCTTCCATTCGGAGGCCACCTTCCAATTAAGTATATTCTCCAGTAGAGTAGTTCTGATAAGGTGCTGCGGTGATCCCGACCGTTAGCAAAGTGGCGGTGGGAGGTAAAAATTTCCCCCCTGTACCACCGTGGTAAGAATGCGGGGTGATTGGTACAAGGGAAAGTGCACCTTTCCCACGCGGGAAGGTAAGGACATCCCATACATTCCTTTTAAAGAAGGCTGATAGAGATCTTTCCTACAGCCAACTGCGATTCGGGCTTCTGATTGCAGCAGAGTCGATTTCCAAGCTCGAGCTTTTTCGTCCCACGGATTAGCGCACCAGGGGAAGTTTATTTTGGTGTGTTGCTCAGGAGAGAGGATGAAATGGCGGTTCTTGTGTTTTTTTCCTGCGGGAGAGGGGGGAGGGGGCGGCGTTATTGTGGCGATTTTCTAAGGACTGCGATAAAGCACTATGTGAGTGGTTGTTATTGTGATATCAAAATACTTCATCAGAAAGAAACAAGTGATCAAAAACCCAATTCAGATTTTTTCTACATAATAAACCCGCTAATGCCGATATTATCAATATCAGAAAGGTCCCTAGTTTGCTAGCTCTCCAACATTCTCAATTTTTTCTTCTCTCCCCTATCACGGAAAGTTTTCGTACTAGCCCTGTAATGTGAGAGGCAAAGTTCGCCGCCGGGAGGAGGAAAGTGGGCTTTGGGAAGTTGGGAAGTTGGGTTCGGGGTGAAAGAAATCCTAGAGAAATACTAGGACTAACGACTTGTTCGACTGCCGGAAGCCGTTGAGTAGAAATGTTTAATCACTCCACTTCGATATATTTTTTAATTGGCAGAAAGCAGTCGACTGGACTACTTTTGAGTTTAGAACCAAAGCGAACCGAATATTTGCGCGCAAGTCACTCTGCCGCCACGGGAGTTATACACTCCCCTACCGGTATTGCTTCTGGCATGATGGCGTCCTCCTACACATCATCCCCTCAGATCCTACCAAACCCTCATCTTGGAGTCTTTAGTCAAATTTAACCATCATCTGATCTGTGCAACCGGCTGTTAAAAACCCTCTTTGTTATATGTGGAGGAACTTAGCCTTTGGCTACTTTCCACGACATGAACTCCCGGCAAAGGGTGCCGTTCCTGGGCATTGAATTCTATAGTGCGAGATACTAGTTTCCAATACTGTGTCTTGCATCTGTAATTTTCCATGGTGTTAGTTGAGAATTGGTAATGTATGATGGTCTTTGGAGGCTCACATCCCAGGACATGGCAAGGTTCTAGGGTGGGCCGCGGAGATTATACGGGTTTGTAATGCCCGACCTGAGTATCAGATACTGTAGGATGTGCTAAGGAGGAAGAAGAAATTGGGGTGGGCAAAAGGAGAATAGCGGAGGATCGAATATTCATCCGAACTCGCCCCTCGTGGGTTAACATCACAGAGCCCTATGGACGGTTCGGTCACTCTTGAGGGCTTGGGGCCAGATAACGAGACGCCAGGAACGAGAATTAATATCGCAGTTAAAGGCTCGTAAACATATTAATTTTTTTTTTTAATAAAAAGGCTAAAAAGTAGGGACTACCTCCCAACCCCACCTTCAAGCCCATGTCTAGGGGGCAGTGGAATATAAAGGTGGTTTTGATATAATCTAGTTGATACAGGGGTTACCTCGCTTTTCACGAGGTCAAAAATACTTGCACCTCATATTTTTCCCCATATCTAGATAGCTTCGAGTGAAGGGGGGAAGGGAAGGTTGAAAAACAAGATTATGGAAAAAAGTTAATAAACACTAAATGTGCAAACGGGATTCATAATTGGAAAACGTGTATAAAAGTCAAGATGATGGAAATTTCGAGCCATAAGGGGTCACATTAATACAATAGGAGCACCCCCTCACCAATGCCAAACTCCGGATTTTAAACAAAAACTGACAAATCCTAACTCGACCACATGAGAAAATACAGGTAGAGGTCTGTATGAGTATCTGACAGATATGTCCGGCTCTATCGCATATGATTTCCTTGGACAAAAACAAGATATTCAAGCGAAGTTACTCTAATAGGCTTACTCTGGGAGGGGGAGAGAGACGGGGGTAACGGTAGGGAGGTGGCTTAGATTGCGAGAGGAGGTTGGGAAGGGGCGGGGCGGGACCCCAGGCTGGCACC
>QOVD01000036.1:7802-37904 GCA_003521225.1 Tuber microsphaerosporum | reverse complement strand
CATTTGAAGGTGGTAAGGAGGGTGATACCTCGCCGGCCTTGGGCCGTGCGGGGAATAGCTGTGTTGGGAGCGACAGTAGCGCTACCACTGCTGCATGGCTACCCTCAGTGGCCAGCTGTAGTGGTGTTAGGCCAGATTTACCCAGCTCGGGAGGGTTGACGTCGTCCAATCCGAGTAGTATGTTCGTCTTCCCTCTTGCCCGTTCGAAGCAGCCCATCAGAGTAGCGTTCGGCCGCTGTCATTAGGATTGTCAGGGCTAACGCTGCCCCGTCCAAGGAGCATTTCGACCACTCCACCGTGCCCACAGACAGCAGCACGGCTAACTGGTGTTTGGCCGCTGTTATCTGGTTTGTCGGGGTTGACGTCGTCCCGTCCAAGTATGATAGTACTTTCACAACCCGTTCGTGCCCCTTCCAAGCCGCGCGCCAGAGTGGCATTCGGCCGCCAACCTCAGGTTTGTTGGGGTTGACATCGTCCTGTACGAGTAGTATTCTCACCACTCCCTCGTGGCCACGCACAACAGCACAACTAAGTGGTGTTCGACCATCGTTATCAGGTGCGTCGGAGTTGACACCGTCCCATCCGAGCAGCGTTTTCACCACACCCCCGTGCCCCTTCCAAGCAGCCCACACCAGAATAATGTTTGGCCGTCGCTATTAGGTCTGTTGGGGTTGACACCATCCCGTCCGAGAAGTATTTTCACTACTCCCTCATACCCATTCCAAGCAGCCCACCAGAGTGGTGTTCTGCCGTTGCCATCAGGTGTGTTAGGGTTGACGCCGTCCCGTCCAAGTAGTATTTTAACCACTCCCTCGTGCCCACACAAAGGAGCACCACTGAGCGGTGTTTGGCCGTCGTTATCCGGTATGTCAGGGTTGACGTCACCCCGTCCGAGTAACTGTTTCACCACTCCCTCGTTCCCATTCCTAGCAGTACAACGAGGTGGTGTGCGACCACTGTGATCTGGCTTATCGGGGTTGATGTCGTCTTGTTCGAGCAGTGCTTTCACCACCCCCCGTGCCCATTGTGGGCCGCCCAAATCAGAGGTGTATTACCAACAAAATCTCTTTGGTTGATATCACAGCCTTCTACTTCCACTAAACCGGCTACAACCTCAGCAATCCCAAAGAAGGATTCACAGTGTAGACCACTAAATAGGGAAGCTCTATTGAAATCCGGGGTGCTCAGATGCGATCCTCGCGCTTTTAAGAGGATTTTAGAGGATACGTGATTGCCGTAGCCATCAGGTAGCATCGGTGCCAGCAGTTTCGTGCAGTCTGAAAGCTCCTTTTTTGCGTGCATTCCCCAGTATACAGAGGAATATTCAAGAAAGGGAGCGTCTTGGAGATCGGGAGAGGGGCTGGTCGAAAGAGCCTTGATTCCCCGGGAATTCAGATAACTTAAGCAGGTTTCTGCCATTGTCGAGTGAGCTGTACCAAAAAGCTCGGGGTGACGCCGGAGGTACTCTTGGAGGGTAAAGTGGATTAGCCGGATTGTGGAAGCCTTCTTGTCTAAAGTGAAAAGTCCTTGACAACAGGCTAGCAACGTCCCTATGGAAGGAATATTGTCGGTATTGAGATCCGAAGACCCTATTTCGACTACGAGAGCGTGACACAGTTCATTGGCCTTCAAGGACCGCTCCGAATGAGAGATCCACATCAAAACCGCCATACCAAGCCTCGCTTTCTCCTCGCCCTGTCTGTTTACCCGATCGAGTGTTGCACCATATGCCTCCCCCAACCCCAAGCCATCCGCCATTGCGCTAAGCCTTTGTCGCCTACGATGGATTGTAGTTCCTTGCAAGATTGAATCGATATTCAGCGAGACTAGCAGGAATCTAAATATGTATCTGTCAGTGGTAGCTTTCCTAGTATTGTTGCTTCTACGTACATTTCGGAAACATCTTCAGGAATTTTCAGGATGTCAGCCTCCAGACTGTCCATCGCATCTCGAGTTGTATCCTCGTGCAGCCTGCTGTGAAGGTATCTAATGATATCATCTCTCTCGGGACTTATGGATAGGCTAGCTACCCCTCCTGCAAGACACCTCCCGATCTCAGGCTGAATGTGCGGTCTCCCAGTCACGAATATTGGAGTCCCTGGAGACTTTTCGAGAACCTGATTCAGCGAATCGAGGAACTTGACCCAATGCCCTGCTACGCATTCATCCAGAGCGTCAATACATATGAATCTGCGCTTTCCGGAAGAGGTTGCCCGCAGCATCTTGACAATATCCGAAAGTAGCGGCCCCCGCCCACCAACGGCACATCTTTGGTCCTGGTATGCTCGTGATATCTCCTCCGGGGTCACCTCCAGTCCGCAAACTAGCTGTTTCAGCAGGGCGCCCAGTATGTTCGTGGTGTTCTGCTCCTTTTGGGCCGCGAAATCGAAATAAAAACATGCAACGGTTGCGTCTTGTTCTCCGGCCCCATCACATAAGCTGTCTATCCCCAATGAGCTAACATCGCGGCTTGTCAGCACTTGCCCTCTTCCTTCCATTCTTCGATGTTGGGGCTTGTTACTTAATAAATGTCTTTCTAACCCCTGGATCCCCATAGCAAAACAAAACTAGCTTATCGGATTCACCTCCCGCTGCTGGCGTGCCAGCTTCTAAACTCCTCGCTTCGTAAGATCCATTCCCCTGCGTTTTCGACTTGCCGGTCTCGGATGTCCTGGTGCCGTAACCTAGGATCTACCGGGGATAGCCAGGATAGGATATTATGCCGCTCATCGCTTGCGGCAAAGTTATTCGACACGCTAATAGTCGTGTTCCAAGAGTTGGTATTATTACTGAATGATTGTGACATTTTCTGCCTCGAATATTGTCGACGGTGGGTGATGGAGTCAGTCGACAACTAGAGTTTTCAGGGGTTGAAGAAAAGTAGAGCGCAGGAGCAAACTCGGACTACCATAATGATCTATTAATCCCCCCAACAGGGTTTAACGTGCAAGCAATTTATTATACAAAGAAGAAGCCAGTCGAATGTCACTCACAGCAAAATTCGACTTCTTTCCCTATCACTCTTTCAACATCCTCGACTACCGCCCACAAGGGGGTCACCGCGACCCAGCGAGGTATCCCTAATTCGTTCTTCCCGACAACCAAACCCACAGCCTCATAGGGGTCAGCATCTCTGACTACCAGTGACCCGGAGTCCCCGCCCGTAGCAAACTCCGCAGTATCCGTTCCCCCACTTGAGGATATAACAGCGACCTCTTGCGTCACGACGCCGGTCTCCCATATCTGGAGGGCGACTCCATTAACAATGCCATCGGTGTGTCCACTAGTTCGTCCTATCTTGAAAACGCTCATTCCGGGTTCGATATTTCCCATCCTGGCGACTTGTTCATCGGTAAAATCGTCGCTATTGAGGAAATTTCCTAACACACTTTGCTATCGATTAGTCTTGTGCCACCTAACTGAAAAAGAAGCCTACCCGTAATCTCCTGACGTTTTAAAAAACAACTGCTATTGCATATGGGCAAAAAATGTCCCGGAACCTCAAGATTTTGGTGTTATGCGATAGTAGGCGTTTTTAAAAACGTCAGGCAATTACCAGTACTTACCGTGACTCATGGGCTTTAAAAACTGCCCAATCTAAACGCGACAGGTGAACTGCACTCAACAAGGGAAATTGTTTGCGGGTCTCGTCTTGTAGTCGTAGATTATGACGGTCAAGAATAGATGCGTTGTGTTCGCACTTTGCGATAAGAACACCCAGATCCGGGCCTAGAAGCTTGACTTTTGTGCCGTCGCACAACTCAACTCCATTGTCGTCGGGTAGCCGAGTGTATTTTGCTCCTAAGGATTCGACTTCAGCCTGGCGGTCCTTCGATCTAGGAAGTCTTTCCGATTCGGGACTAAGGCTGGTATACCATAAAAACTCGAATAAACGAACCATGTGCTAGGACGTTGGACTTGCCTCTCCTAGTAAGGTCTGTGTTCCCTCTCCTTTTTTTTTTTGGCTCGGGGGACGTGTTTTTTTGGTGTGCTTTTCCCCCCTTTTCCAGAGGAGGAAATTTCGGACGACATAGCACATGGTCCGTTTATTCGAGTTTTTACGATAACGAATAATATCTTGAAATCTAGCAGTCATTTCCGTTGTACTCGGCGACGTCACGGGTGTGCCCACAGGGCACCCAGGGAGGCAATGGGAACATGTTAGGCCTAATCTGTCTCCGTCTTTCGTAGATAGCCACCCCCCGAAACTACCAGCCTCCTCAAGGCATTCTTTTGCTCCGATCGAAATTTCCGATAGTCCTACTTTTTCGGTGTAATTAATGCGTCGGCGCCACGTTCCCGGTGTTGGACCAAGAGACACTGCTCGGTCATGTACGAGTACTACCGGTAGATGGGCAATCGCATGGGGGGGGTAAATGGTTGACACCCGGGCCGCAGCAACATTCGGGAATCCAAAAATAATTGAAGGTACGGTTGGCTGGTTTATACGTCCATTGTGCCGCATAATTATGCCGTAACTTCCAGATTGTTTTTGATGGACTGACATGGAGTGAATGTATTCATTTGCGATATTTATAATTGGTGTCGGCAGATCTTCGAGACGCAAAGCTTCGTATATACGCAGCCGCACCAATTTTCATAGGCATGTCCATTGTGCCGTCAACTTGAATCTCTGTTCTTGGGTTCTCGAGGGCTAGCACTGGCAAAGAGATCAGAGTTAGCCACTTCAACTTTGACAAGCAGTACAAGAAATATCACGTACCTGTACTAGGGCTACTGCTCAATCTCTCTGTGGCAATTCTTGTCGTGTTGAACCTGGATTTCTAAACCAGTGAACACTCGAATTTCTTCAATGGGCCGTCTGGCAAGATGTATCTCTGAGAAAGCATGAGGTGAATTAAAAATAGTTTTTGGAAGGTGGATGTGGGAATAAAATTTAGAGGTGCGGGCTGACCTGGTCGACGAAACTACCGATAGGGAGTGGGGTGGTGATGAACTGGGGTAGTGGTGGGCAAAAAAAGAAATCGTCAGGGTTAGGGTTACGGAAAATTACTCTTCGTTGGTCCTCGTTCCACCGGTGAAGGCTGTATCGTAATACAAAAGCTTGTGAACCGGGCGTCAGTGATATCATCTCGCGATCCCCTGGAACCGTAGCTCGCTGCCTACCCCTCCAGAATACCCACAGCGCAAATGTCCCACTGACCTACCTTCCTTTGGGCAAGTGGGACCTTCTGAAATTGACACCTTTTACACTGTACTATACACCAGGGAAAGCAATCTCGAACACCGGTCCCGCTGAGAGCAATGAACAAGAAGTAAAATGCATTTCGCAGTCGTTACCGCACGAGGAATCTGGGCGAAAATCGGCCGTACATGTCTCTCCCGCACCACAGCGCTCGGGCTACCGCGACCGCTGCTAGTAATTGCGAAGCCAAAGTTGGCCTCTCCGTCGATTCTATCGCGAGTACGGAACATCTCGTTTACCAATACAAGCCGTAACACTGTCGCCACCTCCACCCCCACTTCAACCACCACCCCCAGAAAACCCTCCTCTCCATTGGGTACTTTGGCAAACACATTCGCCCGCAACTCTCAAAATCTCAAAGTCGGTGCCAAACCTCAACCATTCTTTCCGGACATTAGTTCCCCGACGGTGGGCTACTGGCTGCTGGGCTCGGCGGGATTAGTCTTCGGCATAGTAGTCCTGGGCGGACTCACTAGGCTGACCGAGTCCGGGTACCTCCTCCCTTCCCCATTCTACAACTGTTAACACCTCCCACTAACAACTCTCCAGCCTAAGCATAACAGAATGGAAACCAATAACGGGCACCCTCCCCCCCCTCTCCCCCGAAAGCTGGGAATCCAACTTCAGCAAATACCGCAACTCCCCCGAATACCGCATTCTAAACCCAAACATGACCCTAGACGAATACAAATTCATTTACCACATGGAATGGACGCACCGGCTTCTCGGGCGAATAATCGGGCTCTCCTTCGTCCTGCCAGCAATCTACTTCGTCGCGCGAGGGCGTGTAAGCCAGCGCATGGCTCTCCGCCTAGGCGGCATATCCGGGCTAATAGCCCTGCAGGGCGGGATAGGGTGGTGGATGGTGAAATCCGGCCTTAAGGACGACCTATTCCAGCAGCCGGGAGCGCACCCGCGGGTCAGCCAGTACCGCTTAACGGCACATCTGGGCGCCGCGTTCGCAGTGTACGCGGCAATGCTATGGAACGGGTTGTCAGTGCTTCGCGAGAACCGCCTCCTAGTGTCAGACCCAAAAGCCGCGATTGACGAGTTCATCAGGCTATCCAACCCCGCTCTGCGCCCGTTCCGCCGCTTGGTAGGCGTGATCGGCGCGCTGGTGTTCATAACCGCCATGTCCGGCGGTCTAGTCGCTGGTCTAGATGCAGGCCTTATCTACAACGAATTCCCAAAAATGGGCAACGGGTACATTCCCCCGCTCACGGAACTCATGAACTCATTCTACGCCCGACGCCCAGATCACTCGGACCTGTGGTGGCGCAATATGCTGGAGAACCCCACGACCGTCCAATTCGATCACCGATGTCTTGCCATATCCACCTTTTCCTTCATCACCGCGGTGTTCGCTTACTCAAGACTGAACCCCGCTGTTGCTAGGGCGCTCCCGAAGAATGGGAAAAAGGGAATCACCGGAGTGATGCATTTTGCCATCCTGCAGGTTTTGTTGGGTGTTGGGACGTTGGTGTACATGGTCCCTACACATCTGGCGGCTACGCATCAGGCGGGGAGTTTGGCGCTGTTAACGAGCGTCATCGTGCTCGCTTCGAGGGTTTGGCTGCCCAGGGCTGCGCTTGGCGCTGCGAGGAGGAGGTTGGAAGTGGTGGTAGGGAAGAAGGTTAGGGGGAAGAGAAGGTCGTGAAGCGAGACGAGGCGAGATAGGGTGTGAATAGGTGGAGGGGGAGTTTTTTGGTATATATTGCTATCCCACTCATTGTACTTTTAGATTTCTGCAATGTCGTGTAGCAGACGGAATAGAGGTAGTGCATTCCCGGCGTGAATACTCAATCCTATCATGTGTTGCTCTAAAAATCTCGTGTGTGGTACCATACGACTCAAATCCTGAACTTACCCTTCATGCACACCTCTACCTTCCCCTAAACCATACCACAGCTACAAGAACAATTCACATCAAATCAAATAATAATCCTTCACGTGTATAAAATAAATTTTAATATAAAAAACTCCCCGAAATCCACTTCCGTTTCGTTTTTTTTTTTTAGTTTGCATCACAGTCAATCACTCACCCAACCTCTAATCGAAGCAAAGGCAAAGGAAAAGAGAGGAAAAGAAAAAGAAAAAAAATTCTACGACTGCAGTTCACCAGTGCTCTCAACACTACAGCAAAAAATCAGTCATCCCAGCAATCAATCAAGCAAGAAATGGAAAGAAGGAGGAAAATAAAAATAAAATAAAAGAAACTCACGGAACCGGCTGAATCCCAACCACCTCCGCCGCACTCTTCTTCTCGGAGCGGTCATCTTTCATAAACGCTATCGAACAATCAGCTCCCAACTCCGCCCTAGGTAGGGGGTGGAAACTCACGAAACGCCAAAACCTCCTTAATACTATACTTATCCGTCAAGAACATGACCAAGCGATCAATCCCCATCCCCCAACCACCGGTAGGCGGAAGCCCGTATTCTAAGCTAGTGCAGAAGTTCTCGTCGATAAGCTGGACTTCGTCGTCACCCTGGTCCTTCTGGTTCGCCTGCTCTTCGAAGCGGAGGCGCTGGTCAAAGGGGTCGTTCAACTCGGTGTACGCGTTGACAATCTCCTTCTTGCAGACGAAGGCTTCGAAGCGCTCGCAGAGGCCTGGTTGCGAGCGGTGGTACTTGGCAAGCGGCGACATCATTTGCGGATGGCCGGTTATGAAGGTGGGGTTTATGCAGGTTTCTTCGATGAATTCGCCAACCATCTGGTGGGGTTAGAAAATGGGAGAAAGGGAAGAGGGGTGGGGCCACTTGCCTTGTCGAGAAGACGAGCGTTGGTGAGAGGTGGGGAGCACTCGATCCCGTGTGCCTTCGCAACTTCTTTGAGGAATTCGTTGGTTTCCCTAGTGTGCAATTGATCACCTGGTGGGAACTTCCTTCCCGTAGCGGCCTCGAGAGCAGGCATCATTTCGATTCTCTTCCACGGACGCTCCCAGTTCACCTCATATACTTCCCCGCCCTGGGTATGGAATTTAGTCCTGTAGCTGCCGGTAATGCTCTTCACCATCTCGGAAACTAGTTCCTCGGTGATATCCAGAAGGTCATTGACATCCGCGTATGCCCAGTAAAACTCGCAAGTGGTGAACTCGGGATTGTGCGTGAGATCAATCCCTTCATTTCTGAACTGCCGGCCGATCTCATAGACGCGTTCTAGACCTCCAACGACGAGCATCTTCAGGTACAGTTCTGGGGCAACACGCATAAAGAGGTCCATGTTCAAGTCGTTATGATGCGTAACAAATGGCTTCGCAGTAGCTCCTCCAGCGATGGCATTCATCATGGGTGTCTCCACCTCTACGAAATCCCTCTCGTCAAAATACCTACGCACGTAGGAGACGATCTTACTCCTCGTGACGAAAATATCTCTCGTGCTATTATTCATAATCAAGTCAAGGTACCTCTGCCTAAACCTAGTCTCCTGATCCTTCAAGCCAAAATGCTCGGTAGGGAGCATGTGCAGACAGGGCGAAAGCAAGACAACCTCCTTTGCAAAGATCGAGAATTCGCCCGGATTGTCGGCCCTCTTCGGGTTCGTCCTTCCAGGGAAACCAACGATGCCGATAATGTCACCGCGGTGAAGGTGCTCGTGCTGGGCTTGGTAATCGCCCACGGCCTCCTGACCTTGAGCGACGACTTGGATCTTGGTACCTTCGGCACGGAGGTCGTAGAAGCGCAGGCGAGCACCAGCGGAACGTAGACCGTGGATACGTCCCGCTACGCGGACCTCTACTTCGGGCTTTGTCTCGCCCTTGGCCAACGTGCCACTGTGCGCCTTGATGATGTCCTCAAGCTTGTCCTTGACGTGAAACTTGTGCGGGTACGGATTCGGCGCCTTGGTCTCGCGGAGACGGTTAATTGAGCGGGAGCGGATTTCGAAGAATTGCTGTCCACACAAAGACAAATCAATCGATCGATCCCCTTATACAAAGGAAGTGGTAGGGGAAAGAACAAACATTCGGTGTAAGTTCCTCCTCATCCAGCTGCGTCCCGGCCGCTGGAGCTGTAGAAGCACCACCCCCCGGAGGAGCAGCGGCAGCAACTGCAGCGGCCTTTTCAGCCTTCTTTGCATCATTCTCTCTCTTCTTCTGCCTCTTCTTCAATTCCGACTTGGAGACCATTTCCCCAGTAACCTCATCGAGGTGTAGATTCGGAGTATTTTCGGCCGGTGTCGGAGGTTGTTGTTCGGACATTTTGGCTCTATTGCTTGAAGTTAGTGGGCAGAGAGAGTTTTTGTCTGCTTAAATGATCCAACGTCCGGTCGAGTCAATCGAGGTTTGACTCAAAGGAAAGAAATATTCAGTCAAAGGGTTTGTTGCCAAGAAGAATTAAGACCCCGCCAAAAAGAGGGGCGCAGAGAGGGGTTATGTAAGCTCGAGGGCGGCCAGTGTCATCTTCGAGTGATGGGGAGTGCAGATAGCGGGAACTGGGAGTCTTATAGATCACAGCGGCTGAGTGAGGACTACACTCCAAGTATATAATTCATTCCCTCTTCTTGGCAGAATAATTAAATTCACACATAACCCCCCCCCCCCCCGCCAGTCTACCGGCCACAAAGTGAAATCAAATAATGAAAAAAAAAAAATAGTCACTACAAGGTTAGTAAAAGCGAAAAATGGAGAAAGAAGAATAAAGAAAGCATTAAAAATCCAAGAAATGCGCCAGCCTGTATTAAAAGAAAGAGAAAAAAAGCTAGGTAGAACGAAAGAGAGCATCGGTAGAAAATTACAGTTTCGTAAGAATCGATACAACATTAATTAATTAAACAAGCCTGTCGTTTAAACATTACCTATTTCGCAGGTTTCGTTAGCTATCTTCTCTTGGGAGAGAGGGTGACTCATTGGGGGGAGGAGGAACATACCGAGAACAACCATGAATCTCAGTCTAGCATCTTTATCAACGTCCCCTCCGATCATCCCCTCTTCTAGTATCAAACTACTGCTCTTCCACCCCTGTATTAACCGTTAGTATCTGTACCGGTATTGCAATAATTAGAGGAGGAGGATACATACCCAGCTTTGCGAGAAATTAAAACTATCCGGCCCGGAAGAAAACATACTCAAGACTTTACCCTTTCTACTCGGACTAAAGATCTTGAAGTACGTCTGAATCATGGGCCTGGAATCAACGTAATACGGAACCGCCGGTACACCAACCTCCGAGGACGAAGGTTGAGGCATAGCAGACCTGGTAGCACTAGTATTGGCACCGGGCCTTCCCGACACATTCCCATCGGTAAAGGTGGATGTCGTGACATCTCCATCGGTGGTAACAGTCACGTCCCCAAGGTCCTCGGTCGAATGATTCGTGTTGCGAGTATGCAACTCAATCGTGCCAATCCTCTCGTCCACGGTAATAACCTGACCAACAGTTTCGGACTCTCGCGAAACAGATGAGCTGCCGTGGCTTCCACCCGCGGTCTCCCTGTCTTTGGCTCGGTGGAGGTAGACACCGAGTTGAACATTCTTGCTACGAACTTTCTGGATATAAATGTTCCAGTGACTTCCAGCGTAAAATACCGTCTTCGAGTATACTCTCTTCTTTTCTTTGAGACTTCTGACGCTCTTAAACTCTGCCGAAAATCTGAATGGTGGAAACTCAGAGTATCTTAATTCCTCGAACGGGATAGACGAGTCCCTATCTTCGTCACCACCGGTCCGCTCCGCGCCTGTCTGACCTTCAGAAGCCCTAGAAGTAGAAGCCCTATGCACGGGATGGGAAACGACAAGGTGCTGAGGGGTATCCTGACAATCTCCAATAACTGTGGTCGTATCCTCGGTAGGAATATAATACTTGCGCTTGGTCTGGCGCCCACGTATGGTAGTTGGCGTATCGGGCCCATCGTCCCCATCATCCTGTCGCGTGGGAGTAACTCGTCCGGATCCCGATTCGCCTAGCTTCTCGCCAAACCTTGGAGTCGGCAATCTCTGGGAACTCTTTCTTCCTAGAGGAGTGGGTTGGCGTACGGTCTCCGTCTCGGTAATGCCAAGATCAGGGCTATTCAGCGGAACATTCATAACCTTTTGTCTCAATCGTGTCTGATTCCAGAAGGCTTCCCTGATAGTGTCCTGGGTCACCGTGCTTCTTCCGAGAACATCTCGGTTCATCTCAATCTTTTGCAACTCCTCAAAAGACATATGGATATAGTAGATGCCATTCTCCAAGAGCTCTCTCAAGGGCTTAACGTCAGTCTCCTCGTCATCGAAAGCCGAAGCCCCATCCGCATCGTAATCCTCGTCATCCAAAGAACACCCCTCATTAGTGGCGCGATTATACGGGGAAGAATGGCAAATCCGCCAGTCAATCATCTCCTTCACGAAGCAGTATCTCAACCACTCGCTAGGAACGTAGAACCCATCATACCCAATGATCTCAGCCGCAACCTCGCCACTAATCCCCTCCCACTCCTCAAAACTCATCTCCCACCCATCTCGATATAGCATAGCTTTAGCACTCTCCATTAGTCTATCTGTGAGCGGGCCGTAATAGCTGTTTGTGACGAATCTAACGACGGTAGAGATATTACTTGTTTTGAGGTTTCTGAGTAAGGAGCTGACACAAGATTCCGCGAGGTCCTGGAGATCTAAATAGCTCGCCGCAGCCAGCAATGGGAGCGCGTGACGGTCCTCCTCAGGCCTGTCAACGTGGCCATACAGTCTTCCTAGGGCGAGCTCAAACGCATGTTGAGTGATATTAGGGTCCGATGGAGAGAGTGAGATCTCCGATGAGGTAGATTCTAGCCAAGGCCCACCATTGAAACAGGATGAGAAGAAGGGCGATCGGTCCAGAATAAGGCGATGCAGACAATATCGAGTGCCGAAAGCGATGATGGTGACATCGCTGCAAGCCCCTTCCAAGAAACCACGAGTGTAGAGGAACTCCTCCAACTTGACCGAATCGGAACCTATTATCACGTCAGCTAAACTTTCCTACAGAGCGAAGGAAAGAAGGCCATGCTAGGGCTGAAAGGTTGGCTACCTCGATAACTGTAACTCCTACCACTCTGGCCAAACGTAGCCTGCGGGGTGGATGTCGCAGAGAGCCTCGAGAAGGTGTTCGGCGCGGCAACCTTGTCCAAGTGACTCACGGGAGTTGTGGGATCATCCACCTCCTTCACTGCAGGATCAGAACCAGTCCCACGGCTACCACTTCCACTCGAATTCCCAGCCACAACAACTGCCTTCACATTCGAGCTCGCAATGGCCAGAGCACTCCCACTTCCACCACTGTAACTCAGAGATCGAGAAGTGAACGAATGGAGTCGAGCACCAGCGTTGCTATATGGAACCGCCAACAAAGAGGATGCGGGGGATCCAATCCCGGGATTATTAAAGATGGATTGTGAAGAGTGGTTGAAGAGTGGAGCCGATGGCGGGGATGTGGGCGAAATAGGAGAGGTACCCGGTGATAATCCGAGGCCTCCCATCGAGCTTTGTAAACTGCTAACGCCTCCACTACTGCTGCTACTACTACCCCCATTATTGCTATTCCCGCCCCCGCTATCGCTCGCCGTCATATTGTAGGAACTCGTTTGTTGGAGGCTCGCTCCGCTGCAGCACCTGACCTGCCTCGCGCTGGTAGACTCAACGGCAAAGGGTGTCGCCGGGGGAGGGGAGGGGGATCTGGATCGATAAACACAGAAGATCGATGCAGGGGAAAGGTGATACAGAAGGGGAAATGATGGGAGCGCGAAAGCGGACGTGTAACGGTCGAAATGGAAAGAGAGCGAGAGGTGGTTGAAGTTGTAATGTCGTGTTAGGGGGAGCTTGCTTGAAGCTACCGGTATCTGTTGACCAGGCAAGAAAGAACAAGGGGTCAGATATAAATAGTCAAATCGACTGCCGGTATGTTTTATCCCCTTCTTCTTCTTCTTCTTCTCCCACGGCCGCTGTTTTGTTAAAATAATAATAATAATAATAATAATAATAATAAGGGAAAAAATGAACAGTTATCCGTTGAACAACTGTCCCAGAGCCCCTCGGAATAGATATTGAGAATAAGAAAAGAAAGTACTGATCAATGGAGGAGCCCGGGGATGGACGGTGCTTCGCCTGCTTCTTACTTCGATCGAGACGACTAAAAAAGAAAAATCCGCACAGCCGTCGGGGCTTTGCCAGGATGAGAACGGGGAGGCAGAGAGGAACAGTCAGACAAAAATGTGATACTGTAATTCACTATATCATACTTGCACCAGTATAGTATCATACCAGTAGCTGTAGGTATTATAGGTCAACTGAGCAAGTGCTCCACAACATTAAAGGTGGACCGTGCCAAGCCTGCTCACAAGACCTTGTCCTACTGGTTCAAGTACAGTATCTGCCAGAACGAATTCCATTCCTCGAGTGATAAACCAAATCACCATCCCTCAACCCAGAATGCCAGACGAAATACCGGTACCGTACCCTACAATAATAGCCTCACACGGGAGTTAGCTCAGCTCTTAATCAAAGCTTGCAAAATGTAGTATTATATATCAAATCCCAAGTTCACACCGCCAGCAGCAGCACAAGATCCCAGAGATCTCGCTAAATTCCCCGTCCCAATCAAGCCGCTCCACTCCACACCCTCAAAGTCAGCAAGCAGGTTGAGTCTTTTAGAATCACCAATGAGTGATGCCATCTCTCATTCTAGTACTCGTAGCTGAAAAAAAAAAAAAAAAAGCACGTAGAAAGAGAGAGCGAGAGAGAGAAAATTTTCACATCCAATCACACCTTGCGAGAATACTTACACGCAACTCAAGCGATTGTATGTTACAGTGGTACCATCAGGTTATAGTGCAAGCACAGTTGATCACACATTTCCGAAGCCTAGTGGTTTGCCGCGACACATATTACGTGGGTTTGGGGTGAGGTTTTTAGAATTTAGAAATATCACCTATTGCTCAGCGAGTAGTTTCTTGGAGTGATTTAATAGGAAACCTTTAAAGTGCTGGAACAGGAACAGGTAGACTAGCCGTTAGCACGCCAAAGGAATGAAAGTTCACAATGCATCACTCGCACGCTCAGTATCTATCCGACGACACGATACGGTAGTTGGGAGACCCCGGGTTTAAAATAGCTAATCCTTTAATTCCCTTCAAAATTATGGCCCCCGAAAATCTGCGGTTATTCCGCCCTTTTAATTTCGTGTATTAACTGTTTCACTTTCGCCTGTTCCCCTAAGGTCAGATATCACCCCTTAACAGTGGCTCTGCTTCAAACGCCCAAACTACAGAGAATAGATATGATATTTATCTAATAACTAACCACCTATCATTAATAGTGAAAATATCATTACAAGTAAATTATAATAACTCGTGCCACCAAAACATGAATTACATAAATAAAATATATATCTATATATATTTCAGGTGGTAAGGGAAATAAAAGATCCGGGGGAAAACTGTTTTGAAAACTATTTTGAAGAAACTCCTTTCCCCTTTACCTTCCTTAACTGCACTCGGCCAGCATCGTCAATGTAATGTTCGTATCCGTGACGATCCAGAACCTCGTTGGGAATGGCTTGCACAGCTTCGAGTTCTTTCACCACTTGTTGGTTCTCCGGGTTGCCCTCTAGGAGGTTCCTGATGCATAGGATTGCGTGTTCGCGGATATCTGTATGAGGAGTTAACATCTGCTAGCTATCCCGAGCCCATAAGGTGGAAAAATAAACTTACAAGGATTGTCATCGTCAACCATGCACTGATTCAGTATTGCTTGTAAACCTCCTTTCTCCCGAACAAGGTCTTGCACAGTTTTGTTCTGCCACGAGAAGCTACTGAGCAGCATGACGAGGTACCGTTTGATATGAGGCCACGTAAACTCCTCCGGTTCAGAAAGCCCCCTATCGTCGTTCGGCTCTTCGCCATCCCCGTCCTCACTTTCGTCACCGCTACCTTCTTCGTCGTTATCACCAGGATAGACGTCGAATGGCCGCTCTACACGGTATGCTTCGTTGACTTTCAGTACCTTATCCAATTCCTCCTTTCCTGCTTCCTTCTCTTGTGGAGATGATGGCGAGGGCGATAGCGGCTGGGGGATTGATTTCGATGCGACCCAACGAGGGATAGCTTTATCCAATTCCTTCAGGAATATCACTAGATCTCCGACTATCCCCTTGTCGCTTGATACTAGAACCCTTTTCGCTTCCTCATCCTCCGAGAACAGCACGAGCAATTCGAAAAATTGGTAGAGCCCTTCGTAGATACGATCCAAGTCCCACAGACTCAGCTCAAACGTCTCCTTTTTTGTCTTGCCTTCCCGAATAGCCCCCTGAAGTTTGATGATCGCGATTGTCGGGGGTATGACTTGCTTGCGAAGAACCGCAACGAAGAAGGTTGGTATTGAGCTTTCGATTATTGGTGGGGGATCGAAGGCCTCCCCGAAGTCTGTGATTGGTGAGGCCGATGACCCTGATGACATCGACGGAGGGGAGATGCTGAAGGAATGAACTGAGGAGTTTGCGCTGTGGTCTCTTCCGCTCTCTGGCTGGCGATACACAGATGCTAAGAGCTTTAGCAGTACCGACTGAGCTGGAGTAACAATGTCTTTCTCACTGCGTTGAGAAACACTGTTAGTAGATACTAAAACAGGATTAGAGGGGGGGGGGGATTTACTCTCTGAAAGATTCATATGCGTATGGTATTAAGCCATTGAGAAGGATAGCTTCAGTAACTTGCGCCCTGCAATTAAAGTTGGGTTAGCTACCTAAAAGCCGAAAGGTTTAACTCAAAACAACTCACATCATTCTGAAGCAAAAGTCTTCCTCGTCAACCTCCCAAGCTCCAAGAAAGACAAAAATCTCTCGTAGCAAGCTGCGCCCATAGCCCTGGGCCAGCATCAATTTACACCTAACAGCTTGCATTGCATGATCTGTCCCTTCCAACGGCACCACCCCATTCTGGAGAATCATCGGTAGAGGCTGAAGCTCATCTGGTTGGAGTAATCGGGGTACCTCTGTTAGAAACCCGGGTTTGTAATATTTGGCATTGAAGCCAGCAGATAAAAAGTTACACTTGGCTACAGTCTCCTTATGTGGGTGCATCGCGCCAAGGGCACCTGAGCCAACAATGCCTACACCAGAGCCGGATGAAGGTTTGCTTGCCTGGGAATTCTTTCCTTTAGATTTCTGGGACCCCTTGGTCGGTGCTACCGAATTCGTAGGAGCAGACGCGGCTGGGGTACCGAACATGTGAAGCCAGACGTGTAACTTGCGAGTTTCATTTTGGCTCATGAGATTGTTGAGGAATTGGAGCGTAGTGATCATGACTTTTTTGTCTAAAATGTTAATGTTAATGTTAGCCCGCTGGTATCACCTGCCGATAGAGAATTGAGATTTTATAAGTGGGCTGGTACATACAATTTCCCTTGATATGCATCTCCGTCTCGTGTGTTTGCTTGTCAATGTTTGCCGCAATAGGTTTACTAGCTTTATCAACGCATATATCTAGCAGCCTTCGAACCTCGGCTTCGAATCCCTCATCTCTATAGAAACAAAACAAATTAGTGAGACATTCCATTCATCCCAAAGTAGAGGCCATGGAGGAGACAGTACGAAGCATAATTCTGAGCCTTTTCCTTAGTCGCAAGAAGATTCCTCCCAAGTATCACCAGGTCACGTACTCTGGGAACCAGGTTATATTTATTGGCAGCCAATTGATCGTTCCCGGCCCGAAGCGTTTCTGTTAAGGCCTCCCATATCCTAGGCGAGAATCCTAAAACCTCTCTGCGGGAAAGAAAGAGGGAGCGGTCAGTAGACTCTCCAGCATAGATGCGACGAAAGAAACATCACTGTCGCAATAGCATACCTAGCGTCCCGACTCTTCTGCGTCCTCTTAATTATCGCTTTCAATTCCGAGTCACCCAGTAGCTCTTTCGGGGGGAGAATAATCCCAGGATGAGTGAAACTAGCCTGCGCCCCGAAGAGCACTGTAAGAAGAAGCTCCGGCAGGAGAGACATGGCGGGTGCTTTGTCTGGATCGGAATCCTCGATGGTACTGGTCCAAGGCATGTCAAAGATAATAAAAGTGTGGGGCTCGGCAGAGAGCAGAGAGCAGAGAGGGAAGACGTGTGTAGCGGCAATTGGGGGGGGGGGGTGGAAAGCAAAGGGCGTTGATGCAGGTTCTGCGAGGTGGGTAAGCCAGACTGGGAGCCCCTCGCGTGGTAGTCACGTGCTACGTGGAGCCGGAGGATTTGGAAGTGGGGTTGGGGTTGAGTCCGTGCAAGGATATCGTAGTCTAGGTTCGCCGACTCCGAAAGAGGCCAGCTTCCGAGGCCATACGGAATTCACAGCCATGTTGCCGAGTGGCTTCGCCGCCGGCTCTCCTCCTCTGTACGATACGATACTTGTACGATATCGGTATTAATATGTTTGGGTCACAAATATTATTACAAAACACATTTCCAGCACGGGGCAATATAAGACGGTAGCCAAATTCGAGGGAACTTATCATTTCTTAAATATAACCAGCAAGTCAAGCCTAGGGGAACCTTATTTGTTTGGTCTAGGCTTCGATGGCACAGTACCTATCGGTTCCTAAACCCATCTCTATAAATTATCACTATCCGAAATGGAAACCTCACCCCATCCTATCACATTTGCTAGAACAGGGACAAACAGCACGATCTCCAATTCGCAACCCAAAGTGAGTAGACCATAGAGAGAGAGAGAGAGAGAGAGAGAGAGAGAGAGAGAGAGAGAGATCTGAAACTCACCCATTCAACATCTTCAACCTTTGGACTGAACTAGCCCACAAACATAGCGATCCAACCAATGGTTTAAATTGAAAACCCCCCCGAAAAATACATAAGTTAACGCCCGCTCATTGGCCATGCAAAAAAAAACCCCTCAGAAAACAGGAGATAATCGATCCCTTCAATACCCAATTCGAAATAACCTTCCACTGCAAGTTCCTGCGGCTATGGACAAATCTACTTCTTTCCTACCCTTGGAGGAAGACTTTGACGAAAGCAGATGTCCAGCCAGTTAGTCAGGCGAGCCCAAGCACCCGTACGTCGCACGTATTCCTTCGCAACCTATAATCAGGGTCCAAGGGATTTACTGGTGGTTTTTTTATACTACAGCGGGAATAGGAGTGTCAAGAACGGGCTGAGGATATAAGCTGCGTACTTGTAGGTACCACCATACCCTCCTGCGCCAGGGCAGATTAAGAGTCGCCGGATGGTAGATTCATCCAAGTGCCGAGACGACAAACACGCAGAGAAGAGAAGAGAGAGATATAAGACCAAGAAGCTTAGGGGAGTTGAACGCGGACGATTTAGCTAGCCTTGCGATTGAGATTGCGAGCTGGGGTGGGCTTAGTGACCTTCAATGTACCATAACTTGGACGCTTTTTTCTTTTTAGCTCCCTTCTAAAAAAAAACAACGACAGATTCTCGCAGTTTCGAAGATACAATTAGTCTGTCAAATGCACTCCAAAAGTTCATTCTCTCCCCCAATCTCAGACTTAAGCGTCATATATTATCACTCGTACTTTATCGCTCTCGTACTGGGAATATTGTGCAAGGTGGGATGGGATGGGATGGGGGAGGGAGAGAAGATTAAATTACAAACGACCTAACTCACAACTGCACGGCTAGATTTAGTGACCAAGACTACATTCCACCATACTCGAATACCTCTCGCGTAAGAAGTCTTCTAAAGCCATCACTTCTTAGACCCTCCATGAATTGGGAATGGTGGTTCGGGGTAGTTCGGGGTGGGGGTGTGTGTGTGTGATCTGCCGTAGGAGCTCTGGCGTATTATATCATCGTGTTTGTACATCGTTAGAGAAAGTTTTCTTTCTTGTCGTTCTCTGGCTTGTTGTCGATGGAGTGCTCGCTGGAGTTTTAGTTTGTCCACCTGTCGGCATTGCTTCCGTTATATCATGAATTATCGCATGGTGTTATAGCTAAACATTTTGGGCTGAAAGAGCTTGTGGTCATATAATCATTCCCACCGGGTTAAGGTACTGGCACCTTGGCTAACATGGGCCTCAGAGGTTTTAGAATAGCAGCCGGCAATAGTCTACTTGTGATATACGGGTATATTCTGCAACTTTGTCCCCCAATCGAATGACGTACTAGCCTCTCGAAAGCCCATTCTTCACAGGACCGTAAAACCTCCTGTCCATCGGCCTCACCCCCCCTCTAGCCGCCACCTACCCATAATTCTCATCAAACTCCTCTTCCTCCTCCTCATCAACAACAACCACTTCCCTCTTCTTAACCAACCCCTCCCGATCCATCGGGCAAGTGCTCCGAATCTTCAACCACGGTGCAATACACTCCAAGTCAAAAACGTGCCTCCCCCGACACCCCAGACGGACCACAAGCGGAAACTGGTCATCTAAGAACCGCTCGCCACAAATCGGACACTCGTCCTCCGTCTTGAGCTTACTCTTCGGCACGCGGTCCAGTGCGTCTAGGAATCCGTCCGGGACACCGTCCACCGGTTCGTGCGACGTGGCGGAGGAGAGGAGTTGCTCGACGATTAGCGCGAGAGTGGCGGTTGGGCTGGAGTCTGGGTTGGATTGGTAGGCGGCGGCGAGAGTCGTGAAGAGGTTCGAGGTTGCGGATCCGTTGAGAGGGGGGTCGGTAGTCGTAGTTGCGCCAGTGGTAGAGGAGGAGGTAGTGGCAGTAGGAAGGGCAGAGAAGAACTCTGAAAAATCAATGTGGGGGCGGGGAGGGCGGGCGCTTGGCGGCTTGACGTTGTGTTCATCTGTGCGGATGGGTTAGATGGTGGGATATTGGCGGGGTACGAAGCGGAGGATGGGACCGAACCTACCTTCATAGCTCGCCATTTTGGTGATGGAATTTCTTGTTCGCTGTGAATGTAGATGTTGGATGGATGGTAGGATGGCAAGCCGAGCAAATTTCGAGCCCCAAGTTCAGTTCGGTTCGAAGTCGGGGTTGGGTGGATATGGATGTGATCATACCGGTACTCCGTATAGTAGGGGCAAGGGAAGGGTTCTCTCGGCTCGGGTAATGGTCCCAGCGCCCGACCGCTCTCGCAGTTTTTCGAAGGTGATCCCTTCGTCTGAAGTCAGGGAAGTCGTTGATATTTATCAAGTGATTGAATCGGAGCTGTGCTGTAGCTGGGTTTCTTTTGGTAGTGGTGAGTTAGTAGCGGCATAACCTACAGTGCTTACAGTCCTAGAGCATGATTCAGGCCCATCTCGTCTCTTATTTAACAGGAAACGGAGGCCTCCTGGACTCTCCGCAAAACCGAGCATTGCGGGCAGACACCACAGGCACTGTACAGTGCTGTACACAGTGTGATACCGGTGCCTTTCACTGAACAGAATGCACCCCACATCCCTAGGTTACAGTAATCTCAAATCGATAGACCAAAATACTGAACTCGAGTATTTACAAAACAAAATAAGTTACGAGATCATATGTTTATAGACATCTTGCCATGCTCCCCTCCTGGCCTCACCGCAACCTCATAGTCTAATCTTAACCTCAACTTCAAGCTAAAGTGAACTCACACTCCAAGCCCTATATTCACGTGAACCATACAGAACTTTTTCAACAAGCATCAACACCAACAGACAAAGCGTTACCAATGCCATCAAAACTCGAAAAGGAAGAAGAAAGGGGAAATATTAGAGAAGGAGCAACAAAAAGATATGCCACGTTGAAAACCAACAATTAAAGAGGAGTATGGACATGAGGTAAACACTTATCTCCAAATACAATGAAAAACCACCCACTCCATTCAACATAAGAACTCTATTTTTTATCATTTTTTTGCCCTCATCAATATCCCCTGACCAATCGACCGAACCGACCCAACCTTCCGCACCAGAGCCAACCGACCCCACCCTTAAAACAAAACACCAAAAGATTACCAACCTCCCCTAGGATATTATGACCCGATACACGGTGGGCAAATTAGGCGCCGTCGTTGCCATTACCACGGCGATGCCCACGCCCGTTAGAATCTCCGTTCCTGACGAGGTCGAGGATTATCTCTTTGGCCTTTTCGACACCCTCCTTGCTTCCACGCATGACAATGGGTTCGCCGACATCCTGGCTACGGGGAACGTTGATGCGGCAACCGGTATCATGACGGATCTTCTCCACCTGACTTCCACCGGGCCCAATGATCAGGCGGAACTTGGATGAGTCTGGCAAGACAAGGTATCCTACAAACAATTGCTGTTCCGCCAATGCGACAGCCTTCGCGATCTCGGCCTTTGCCTTCGCAATTTGCTCTAGCTTCCCTTTGATAACCCATGGGAAGTCCCCCTCTGCACCACCCTGGTTATCTGATTCCACAACTTCCCAAGTAAAGCGTTGTGAGGCGTCTTCCTCGCTGTCAGTAATCAAAGGCAAAGAACCATTGAGATCAGGTTCCCGCTCTTCAGGCTTCGGGGGGCGCTGTTGTCCGTTGTGATCGACAGAAACCCTGAAATCGCGTTGGAGACGACGGATAAACTGGCCGCCATCGGCAACGGCGTGGTATAGACGAGCAGGGATCTCGATTGTCTCACTTTCAGGTTCCTTGACCATTTCAAGGATATGGTCTTTGGCCTTATCAACGTCCTCAGGGATACCAGTGATCTTGATATCAGGGCTGGTATTGGTTTGACCAGGCTCCCGTCGAGGAATATCGATGGTAACCCTGAACTTGGCCTCCAACTCCTTGCGAATGCTTCCCTCACGTCCAATGAGATAGCCATGCTTCTCGGGTGCAACCTCAACGGTCCCGGTGATCTGGTTCTTTTTCTGCTCCACGATATTCTCGATCGCGGCAATGATCTTATCAACAACTACGGAATTTCCTTGAACAATGATCTCGCTGTTCTCAGAGTCTTGGTTCGGGAAGCGTACCGTGCGGGCAAGCGCCTGTTTGTCATCAGGGCCACCAGCACCAACAACGATCTCCTTGAGAGTTTGACCTATACGCAATTAGTAACTCACCAAATCCGTACATTCAGAGTACCATACCTCCCGGGCCGATCAAAGAACGGTGGTACTTCTTCTCAACATTAATACTTCGTTGTGTTGTCTGCTCCGCCTCTTTGACGATCCTGGACAAGATTGTTTTGGCATTCTTGACTTCATCTTGAGTTCCACGGATCTTGATTATGGCCTGCACATCCTTCTCCACAGCGTCGCGTTGTGGGATATCAAGCCTGATACTCAAATCATCCCTGAGTTGCCTAATCTCTTTGGAGGCATTCCTGAACATGAGCTCAAGTCCCCGACCTGTTACGGGGATGGTGGCAGTGAAGCTCTTGTCCTGCTCATACTCCCATAACGCAAGAATTTCGGCACGGGCCTTGCTCACACCATCCTTACCACCCTTGATAACGACCTCGTTCGCATCCTGCTTAGTGGGAACGTCGGCGCCATCGGCGCCCTTCTCTTTACCTGACTTGGGGAACATAATACGAACATTATATCTTGTCTCTAGCTTGCGAACCGAACCTCCCCCAGACCCAATGATAGTAGAGTGGAACTCTTGAGGAATCTTGAGATGCTCGATGGCTTTGTCCAAGTGCTCCTTGATTTGTGACTCGAGCTTTCTCTTGGCCGCATCCACAGCAACCTGAATGCCCTTAATCTCACCCTGTCCCTCTTTGAGATCGATTCCCACCCCAAATTCAGCCCTCAGTTTGTTGATATTGGCACCCTTTGTACCAATCAGCTGGGCAGTTAGTTGGGGAGGGTAAGTAAATTGTTGATTCACTATGGGGATAATTCCATCCTCGGGGATGCTTGCAACAAATTTCTGGATCGCCGCGGCCAAATTGTCAACATTCGCCTTAGCTCCACGGATAGTGATCTTGTCCTCATCACCTGGCAAAGCTGCTGCTGCTGGCTTTCCGGGTCGTGCTTTTGGCGCACCAAAATGTACATGGACAGAGGCTGGGTTCAGAGCATTAAGAGTGGTATTTTCCTCTCCCTGGACCTTAGCGTGAAAGCCATGTGGAACAGTAATAATCTTCTCCGCGACGTCAAATTTCTGAGCCTCAACCGCCGACAAAATATGCTCCTTAACTTCCTGAAGTGACTTGGAAATCTCGTCAGGGTCCTGGGAAGGCCCATCATAGATCAAAACAATCTCCGCCTCCTCCGCGTCTTCCGGAAGCAGAAGACCAAGCCCGGGGAATTTATCAATAATCCTTTTCACACCTCGGCCGTCCTTCCCAACGATTAATTTATGATGCAAAGGTTCAACCTCAAATCGCAAGACACGGCCTGGCGTTAGTTTGCTATATAGTTCCTGGATCTTGGCTTTCGCCCCATTAACGCCGTCCATCGACGTTCCGATAATATGAATGACACACGGCTTATCAAGGTCATATAGCTCGTCACCGGATGGGGCTGTAATTTCAAGATCAAACTCGGACTGGAGCGACACCAATTCTCCTAGGTAATTGAGATAGCGAGTTATATCTCGTGCCTGGAGTTTGGACCCGCCGGGAGCGTTGGGGTAGGCCTTGCATACATCAATCCTAGTTTGTTGATAAGCATTTGATGCCTTCAGGACCTCTTGGTAACCTTGCGGGATTTTATCACTCGGCCCATAAACGATAAGGCTATCCGCCTTGGCCCCCTCGGGTAAGATAACGGTACACCCAGTTGCGGCAAGAACCTGGTGTATTAGCTGGCCTCTGTTTGAGGTGAAGAAACGGTGCTTTGCCTTGTTGACCGGAACCAAGACAAAATGAAAGCCAGTCTTGAATTCTGCAACCTTGCGCTCGATCTCAGCACGAACCTCCTGGACCGCACTCTTTTCACCAGTAATAACGATTGGGCCGGAAGGAGGGCTGAAAGGCTGACTCTTGGCCGAATAAAAGTAGTCAGGAACATGCACTCTCTGAACCTTTGTCTCATATTCTTCGATGAACTGTCTGTGCGGACCTTGGATGAAGGGATACAATTCGCCAGGGATGTCAGGAATACGAGTGGTAACAGTGATAGTCTGCAAAATATTAGCCCACCAAGTCGTATGCAATGAATAGGCCAACTTACCTTCTCTGCGACGATTGCATTGATCTCGCGGACAGCGATCGGAACACCATATTCGTCTCCCTCGATTGTGATATCGATTGTGTCCTCATCGTCGTACTCGGCAGCTGGTCCGTCGGAAGCCTGCAGTTGCGGAACTCTAATACGGGTAGCCGTCATATTCTCCAATTCTTGCACTTTGATCCCCCCTTTCCCGATAATGAGAGGTCTCACAATAGCTGGAATCGGAAAGGTGACAGTTTTCTGACATCTAAGATCAGTACCGAATCTCCAAACCTGAGCCTTTATTCATGAATCGTACCTTAGCAGACATCTCCTTGTGAATCTCTCTGTTAGCCTTTTGCCTGTTGGCCTCGGTTCCAGAGATAATGAAGACGGTAGTTTGCGTAGATGTCTGTTGCATTTCAATCCTGGTACTAGTGCTTCTCATAATATCCTTGACCAATTCGACAGGAACCTTCCTCAACTCGCTCATAGGCCTTTTCTGAGTCGGCAAGAGGTATATGGTAGACTGACCACTAGATCCTTGGACGGCCGGAGTGAAAGCACCAGTAGAAGTCGTTACAGATCCTCCATTACGCCCACTGCCATTTGCCGCAGGGGTAGCCATACCAGCTCCCCATCCAAAGGGAACGGGTGCGCGGGTAGGCTTACCGGAACCACCGCCGAGGGTAGGGAAAGCTTCATCAGAGGAAACATCGAGACCACGGACCTTAGGCTTCTCACTCTGCTTTGGGGCTATCTTTTCAGCCTCGGCGATGGGGGCATCAGTGGCAGTGGCAGTGGCATCTTCATCCTTCACCTCGGAAGTGACAGCCTCCTCCCGGGCAGCGAGGGCGTGCTGTTGCATGAGCTTTTCAGCGGTGGAGAGTTCCTTGGAAGCCTCGGTGGGGGTTTCGTCAATTGGAGCAATGGCAGCAACCTGAAAAGCACTCTCCTCGGCCGGAGCGGCGCCACCAGTGCCATTAATTTGTTCAGACATGGTTGGGGTTTAAAATCGTTGGGGTGAGAAAGCCTTTCGAATACAGGTGGAAAGTGTGGGTCTCCCCTTGCGGAGAACTAGGGATTCACAATTGAGAAAAAATGATTAGCCCAAGAAATTCCCACAAATACTCAAAGACGAGGGGAAAAAGTCGTCGTCGTCGAATGAGAAAAGAGATACGATAAAGAAGCCCTGATAGCACTGATCAAATTTACTCCACCAGTACCTTTAACGCTCAGATAGAGAGAGAAATGTAGGGGGAACCCAGAAACGGTAAACCAAGATATCAAAGGCGAGAACAAAATGAAATGACTCGGATTACGAAACCCGAGGGACAGCATCGTACCTGTTGATTCCGGATTTCCTTACAATAGGAGATGATACCGTAGGACAAGACAAAGCACAGAAGACCCTTCTGCTACGCCACGTTTGAACGATAAGGGGGTGGAGAAGGGGAGAGAGGAAGGAGAGGAAGGGAGAGAGTGTGAAAGAGGGAGAGAGTGAGAAAATTATTAGAGGCAGAAAAAAGGGCAAGAGACCAGCGGACTGAGCTTTATGTTATTGGGGGAAGAAGACATGAGAAAGAACACGGATGCTATGTATAATAACTTTTGTAGAATGCCAAGAACGAGATGTCGAAAAGGTCAAAAAGGACACGGGTTTGGTTTTTCGAGCCCTTGAACCTCACAAGGCTCGGCCTAAGCTGCTTTTTTTGGCGGGACAATTTATGCATGTAAACCTCCAAAATTCAATGCCAACTCGCAAAATCCATTGGACGTGATGCCCCATCTCCCATTACTCGAGTATCTTTTCCCGCACCCTGCACCCCAATAAACCCCGCGTCGCCCACCCGTTGAATCAATTTCCCCCCAGACTCGGGATGGGCCAAGACACAATGCTGAAACCATATGTACAGTACGAGTGCAAACTTCCCCTTCCGATAGTTAGATTACCGGTACACGAGTGTCCATTGGTCACATATCGAGTCAAACTCTGGGAGAAAAACAGTTTAAAGCGCATACCGGTATACTACACGATAGCCTGATTTCTACAATGGCTGTTATACCTACAAGCAAAAACGGTCGGAGGACCGCACATCAACCCGCGTGAAATCAAACCGATCCAACAGCTAAATGCAGAAACCACGATGCCCCCCCCCCCACCATTTTTTTTTAAAAAAAAACTACTTTCCCCAAGCACTATTCCAAAAGTACCAGAATTTAATACAGTGTTAAAGAAGCGAGGAAGAAAGAAAGAGAGAAGATGTTTAAAAGAAAAATGATAGAACCTAGGATTTGGGATATAGGGAACAAGGGCTATTGAAAGCTGCTGAGAGAAGTAATAAACAGTAAAGCGTTCAAGGGGGAGGGAGGGAGGGAGAAAAGAAAAGTGAATACAAGACAGAATGTGGCCATACAGCTGACATCAAGGGCAACAAAGAATTAAGTTGCAGTCACACAAGGCTGGCAATAAAGCACCATTATCCACGTCTGGCAGAGGACTTGAGTGGCCTCTTTAGCTCAGAAAGCAGATCATCAAGCTCAGCCCAGTTGTCATCATTGGTTGCGAATTTACGATGACGGCGAGAGAAAGTATGCTAGAAATCGAAATGTCAACATGGCTACACGGGTAAACAGACTAGCCAAAGAATAAATGTACCTCCTCGAAATCCTCAAACTTCTCCCGGCAATTCTCGCAATATCCTGGACGACACTCTCTCTTAGTAGCAGCCTTACTGCTTTTCGCCTTGGCCTTTAACCTCCTCTCTTGTTCACATCGATCCTCCCGCATAATTGCCCGCTGGTCCAAACCGGGTCTTCGCCTCTTGTCCATCCCTCCTCCAGCCAGATTCTGATTATTATTTGCAGCAGCGTTGGTCAAATCCATCATACGTTTAGAAGTTGGAATTCCTTTGCTGTTTCCCACAAGGACTTTGCGGTTAAGCTCAATCATAGTTTTAGAAGTGCCTGCCCGTCGGCCAGGTTGATCGGCAATGGAAGAAATCATCTGTGAGCGAATGGCAGAAGTAATGTTAGATGGTTGCACACCAGAAGCAACGGGTTCTCCACCACGGTTCTTGTCCGGATACGCGGAGGTAAAGGCAACTTCGTTGGCGGAGTGGACGTTAGTGCGCTTAGCGGGAATGATTGGCGGAACCTGAAATAATCCGTCTTTGCCAATGGCCCCATTACGGTTCAACCGACGTTCACTGTTGTTCATCTCAACAAGTGCATTTCGGTCGGCCTTTTTCACCAACTCCTCACGAGCATTAACCTTGGTAGCCCTCCCCCTTGACATCTCGAGCTCCTTCTGTCTTGTGCGTTCCATCTTCTCGATCTGTCTCTCCCGCTCCTTCTCCCTCTTCTGGTGAACAGCTTCTTCAATAAATGGGCATTTCCCACCGCTGACACTCCGAAACTGCGGCCAATTCCCACACTCACGCTTTGCCACCTTCGCGTACTCCCTAACCATAATTGGACGGTTAACTCCCATCATGTCATGAACATATATAAAGTGCCCTTTAAAGTAAACGAGGTCTGTGGCTGCCGCATTCGGGTCACGATCCGTAGGTCCATGAAGTCTCTCATTCCTTAATACGTGGGTGAGGTCCACGTTGGGAGCCCCGACGTGTGTTGCATGGCTGATTTCCCGACCTTGGGTAGCGGTGGCAGTGGTTGATGTCACATCAAACATAACATTCATCATCCGTTGAAATTTCTCCAGGGCCCATATCTTCATTCGGTATTCCCTGGCCTTCAGTAATATATCGCAATAAGCCTGCCGCGATATTCCACGCGGTTCTTCTTGAGAACTAGATGACACGATCAGTATCTAGAATATATATATATATCAAGGTATATGGTGAATGGCTTACAGTTTGGAAGTGGAAAACTTCCGACTGGGTGTAGGTGCCTTGAAAGTAAAGTCTGCCTTTGGTACACCGCCATCTAGCAAGGAAGGATTGATAGTAGCAGCCTGACTTCTCGAGCCCGCTTGTGCCATGGTAGCACCCTCTGGAGGGATCGCTCTCGTTGTAACGACATGGGTAACCGAGTTAGAAAAGAAAAGCTCGAGCCTCTAAAAACGCGTCAATATTTGTAAAAGCCAGGCGGTTGCCAACATGGGCAATCATATTTGATGGTAGACACAGGCTATACATACCGCTCCAAGATGTGAGAGTTGTTTTTGACATTTCTGCGCGACGTCCTCAGGAATATTCTCAAAGTAGAAAACGTATTCTGGGAACACCTTCTTATAATGTCGTTGCCAAGCGCGTACACTGTCGATATTATTCTGTTCGGTGCCTCTGCCAGCACCCCTTCGCTGAGCCTGAGCATGGCTGACGCCATTGAAGGTTGGCGGGTCACCGCCCGCTGCAGACCGACCAAGGGCCCTCTTGCGAATCGGAGCAATTCTGGATTCGGTATTGGACGCCCGAGCCGATGCTCTGGCGGTGATCTCGACAATTTGGTCCTTGGTGGTTGCTGCTGATTGAGCATACGACAAGTCACGCTGTGTTCGCTGACGTTTCGCTGCCGCGGCCGTGACGCTGTGGTATGGAGAGTTTACCGCGTTCGGTAGAGTTGTTAGTGGTGCCCTCCGTGACATTGCTGCCGGGGATGGAGGATGGATAGAGACGGATGCCATGGGATTCGGGACAGATGAGATCGCCTCCAGAGTGGAGTTCACGCGAAGTTGGAAAGCGCGAACCGCTATGGATTGGCGAGGGAGAAAAAATGTAAGTAGGTACCACACCCCCCCCTTCCAGGTAGCAATAGGAGGATTGGTGGGATGGGGAAAAAAGTTACACGGAGTGCATCAACGTAATAATTTCTGGCGAGTGGTGGAGGAAGGAAAGGTCACGACTGGAGACTGAGTGGTGGACTCGGTGGGAAAGGAGAGAGGTTGGCGGTGGTGGAGAAGTGGACTGTGGATAGGGTACAAGAGAAGAAAAGGGTAAGCGTAAGAGTGAGGGGAGTCTGTCGGTATCATAGGGCGTAAGTAACGCTTGAGAAGCAACAGGCAATACTGGTATATTACAGTAACCGACTGACTGACTGACTGACCAACTAACCAACTAACCAACTAACTAGAGTGCAAAAGAGGAGGGCTTGGGCTGGGAGAGGAAGCGTGGGTGGGGCTTCAATAACATGCAAGAGGGAGGTTAAATAAAGCATATGGAGATTGTCTGCGTGAACGAATGATAAAGTCATATTTCATCCCCCAAGAAGTAAACCTCCAAGCCTCTTACCCCAAGCTCTGACGCAAGATATCACGATGGAAAGAATCTCTATCCCTCTCTTTCTCTCTCTCTCTCTCTCTCTCTCTCTCTCTCCCCCCCCCCCTCTGAGCACAGAACTTGATATTTTCAAATTACGATAAGTTACCTCTGGGCTTAGTCCGGTGAATCCATTTCACGAAAGTACTTGTGTACTCGTAACTTATCCCCCTGGTTGGCGGGGTGAATTGTTAGTGTTTTGAGGCGCTCCAGAAGGGACTGTTTGTTTAGGACAACAGTCAACACGTCCCCCCCCCCAAGCAACAACAAGTCCATAAACACACAATGAAGGTAAGAAAGGAAAAAAGAAAAAGAAGAAACAACGATAACCCCCTAAAAACCCCACTTCCTCACCTCAACTCATCCGAACCCCTTCTCTCAGCAACCCGGAGCATTTATTCGAAGAAAAAAAAAACCTCTTTGCCATGTCCTTGCACAAGCATTCGAGTATGCCGGTAATACAAGAAAAGAAAAAAATGAAAACATTCCTCAACCCTTTTGCAAATCATTGACGCCTGCTCACGTGATCAATTAAGGATAAATTCCCCTCACTGGTGATTATAATATTATCATGCCGCAGATCCGAACATCCAGATCAACCAACGGAAAATCTCCCGAGAAAGATTGAGTCCTTTTTCTTTTTTCTTTTTTTTTTTTTTTTTTCC
>QOVD01000035.1:0-19954 GCA_003521225.1 Tuber microsphaerosporum | reverse complement strand
CCCCCAAGGCTCTCAGACGACCCCTAATTGCCCCCTCAAGAGACTCATCCAGGCAAGGCCGCGCCCCACCCGAGGGCGAACTAAGCCCCTGCGTTACCGCCCGTGAAAGGTCTGCCTCGCGCAGGTAAGATTGAGCACCCCAGTTCTAACAGGGGCGTCCCTCCAGACACGGCCCCCCTACACTCTCCTTTAAAATTTTCAAGTTTATCCATTGTTCAACACCACTGCCTTGGGAGCTGCGATGTGTTTCTTTCCTTGTTTAATTCTTTTGGTTCTACTAAAGTTCCCCCTGCCATAGTTGCACTGCAAGACCCTCCAGTCTGGCCAAACCGTATTCCCTCGTTCAGTGGGTTTTCCTGCTTTGCACCCCCTAACCGGCCCAAAGTGGCCATTTATGTTTCTTCCTCCTTGTTAGCTGCTGCTTGGATTTTACCTCAGTTTCACAGTCGGTCAGACATCATTACTTTAACAGTGTATGGCAAGCTCTTGTTTGGAGCTTCCTTTTCTTCGTTTTCGGTGATTAACCTTTACAACCTATGGAACAATTCTTCCCTTTCCCGTATTGTCTCTCCTGTGTTTGCCCTTCCCATCCCCCTCCAACCCACCCTTGTGCTAGGAGACTTTAACATCTAAAACCCTGCCACTGATCCCCTCAGAGCATTCTCCAATGACGAATTATATACCTCCTTTCCATACTTCGAAAGGGCCTCCGTCCTGTGCTACTCTGTCCTCAAATCCCCTGGATGCCACACTAGGTTTCCCTTTGGCACGGTCGACCGTCCCTCTGCCATTGATATTTCCTTTACTTCCGCTCACTTGGCTCCTTTTTTTCAATGTTGGAGGACGTCCCTCCCCTCCACCGGGTCTGACCACGTCCCTATCACCATTACCCTGGCTCACCCCATTACAAACCCCCCTCCTCCTACTCCACGCTGGACCCTCACCGATTGGGATACCCTAGAGCCCCTCTTTAAGAAGGCCAGGGTTCCCCCTCCCCCCGCCCTCCCTGCCCGCCACTCCTTCGAGGCATGGTTCGACCTCCATCTTGGTACCCTTACCTCTCTCCCAACCTCCCACAGTCGCCTCTCCCGTCCCTCTCACCGGGCCAAACCCTGGTGGTCCCCTCTCCACTCCACACTCCGCAGGGAGTTTCACTCTGCTTCACGCAAAGCCAGGCGCTCGAAAACACTTCAAGACCTCACGGCGGCCAGCGCATCCAAGCGTGGATACTTCCGAGCAATAAAAGCTGCCCAAAATGCCCACTGGCGTCAGTTCCTCACCGCTGCCACCACCCGCTTCATCTGGTCCGCCAAGAAATTGGCCCTAGGTAGATCATCTCATAGGTTTCCTTCTCTCCCTGGCGCCAACACCCCAACTGAAATGCACAAGGCTCTGCTCGATCATTTCTTTCTCCCCAGGCCCTCCCCTCCCCCTCCCACTATCCTTCTCCCTTTCAACTACCTCAACCCTCTGACCGCCGATGAGGTGGCTAAGGCACTCTTGAAATGTTCCCCCTCCTCAGCCCCAGGTCCCGACTCCATACCGTACTCCACTTGGAAAAGTGTGCCCTCGTTACCCCCCACCTCCTCACTCACCTCCTCTCCCCTCTTCTGACTTTTGGTTATCACCCCACCTCCATCAAGTGGGCCAATGGGGTCGTCCTTGACAAACCTGGCAAGGCCTCTTACGACACCGCGGCCTCCTTTCGCATAATCGTCCTCCTCCAAACCATTTCCAAAATTCTCGAAAGGATTGTCCCCTCCAGACTTGCCACATTGGTGAGGGCTAGCGGCCTCCTTCACACCAACCAGTGTGGCTCCTTACCCTCTCTGTCCTCCTTTGATACGTGTGCAGCCATGGCCGACACCATCGCCACCCTCCAGAGGCCTAGGCTCAAAGTCTCATCTCTCTTCCTGGACATCAAGGGCGGTTTCGACAACATGGATGCCTCCATACTCGCTAATGACCTTAGGTCCAAGGGCATCCCCCGTACTTGGTCTCTTGGGGTAAGTCCTTCTTATCCAAGCGCTCTTGCTGCCTCTGGTTTCAAGGGGCGCCGAGAGTGTTCTCCCCTGTTTCTGTGGGAACCCCTCAGGGGTCTCCAATTTCTCCTTTGTTGTTTGTTATTTATGTTTCTCCTCTTCATGTGCCCATTCCAAAAGGGGTTTGTCTTTCCTATGTTGATGATTTTTCCCTTACTGTTGGTTCAGCTTCTTATCGTTCCAATATTTGTTTCCTTCCGAGTACTTTTAACCTAATCAGGGGCAGGGCAGATGAAAGGAAGGTTTCCTTCTCTGTTCCCAAGACTGAATTGGTTCACTGGTGCACCCCCCTCTAAAGGGACCCTCCGGGGACCCCCTCCCCTCCTCCCATCGCATTGGACGGCCAACTGTTTTTTCCCAAGTCCTGTATTAGATGGCTCGGCTACTGGTTCTTGGCATCCATAAAGGACACCACCCATCACTTCTCCAGAAGACTAGCCCTCGCTAAGGCCGCCTTTGCCTCGGTCAGGCATCTCTCCTCACATGGGTCGGGGCTGTCCCCTCACCTGACCCACCGCCTAGCGGTCTCCCTGTTTCTCCCCATCCTCCTGTATGGGGTTGATCTTTTCGTCCCCTCCTAGACCATGACACGCAGAATGGACTCCTTCTGGCACCAGGTGCAATTGTGGGTGACCAACTGCTTTCGATCCACCCCTACGACGATCCTCACTGCTGAAAGCTGCCTTCCCCCCATTCCAGTCATTTCCTCTCACCGCCACAGGCTAGCAGCGCTCAGGCTTCTGTGCTCGTCGCCCCTAACCAACCCTGCGGCGGCCAGGCTCTGCCGCTCCTTTCCTTCCCTTCTCAGGGCTAGGGCACCCGACTCCCCTAGGTCCCTCTGCACCAACCTCCAGCCCAACCACATGCCTCTCAATTGGCGTACTCCTCAGCCCTCTCCTCCTCTCTGGAGGCATCTTCCCATTGATGCCCTGGCGCACCTCTTCCTGCCACTATTGGGTCAGCTGTCCTTCACTCCCATTGCAGCTCCCCACCTTCTCCCTCCTAGCATCCCGCTCCCCAGCCATGACGCCATGAGGGTGGCCTACAAAGCACTCAAAAGCAGGGCTAAAGTACTGCCCCTCTCCAACTGGGCGGCGATCGCCTCTCCACCCAGCTACTACTCTTTTCCCCTTGGCCTATCACGCCACCCGTTCATGGGTCTGGGGAAATTTGTTGCCGGGCGCTTCCACCAAATGAGGGCTTAGAAGAGCTACCTAGCCGTCCACCCCCGATGGTTCGAACGTGGGAAACCTTCTGACTGCCCCAAATGTGGCAATGGACCTGAAACATTCAGCCATGCGATCCTGTTTTGCTCTTCCGCATGCGACTCCAGAACTCACCTCCTCCGTGGCGTCTCTTGAGTCGATGCGGATTCCTCCTTCTGGTCTGACAGGGACCCCCTCCTTTCACTGTCCGCACTCATCAGGGACACGCAGATTAACTTTCCCCCGGATATGGTTTCCTCCCCTCCCTCCCTGGCCTCCTTGTTGGTCCTTTCTTCTTCTCCCACCCCTCAGTGCGCTGTTGTTCCTCTTTGGTGGTCTTCTCTTGTTCGTTTTGTTTGATGATTAACTTTGTTGAATGATTATTATTTCCTAGGCACGCAGATATTCCTGTTGAGGTTTATGTTATTTATTTTCCTTACTTGTTTTAAGCTTGTTTAAGTGTGGGGTCGGCTTTCTGACTCAGTGCACGGAGATTTTTGGTGATGGGTTTTCCTTTGTTAATTGCATTTGGGATTAAGGTTTTGTTTACGCCATAGCTAGCGCTGCATGCGAGTTCTTTTACCTAACAACGAATACATGATATTAAAAAAAAAAAAAAAAAAACCGTTCGGTAGATAGTTCACGAACCATCTCCTCTACACACCCGGTGATTGAAATCTCAACACCAGAGAATCATTGTGGAATCCTCCACCTCACACCCTCCCAATCCACGGTCTCGGCTGAGGGGGAGGTCCCCATCACTCCTTCTGGCCCTTATCATGATCTCGCCCTTGGCAAGCGTGTTTCTAGGGGCCGATACGTGGTTACCTTTTATCTCCCCCTCATCTTGTTTTTGGCTTTGCCTCGCTTAGCAAGAACACACGTCGGCAACCCTCCTTTCTACGTTTACAGTCGGCGTTACGGTGTCCCGACTCTGGCAAGAGTATCTTTTCGTCTCGCAAATTCGACCCTGATGGGGAAAGGTTTGGTCAGTAACATCTCGGTCCCGTCTGTCGCGTCATTCTCGAAAAATCGCTCGGCTATGGCCTGTTTGCTGCCTGTTTCTAGCGAGTTGGCTACCCACCCCCTCCCCCTCCCGGTTACTTCCAGTGGTCCTGTTACAGCCCTCCCCCCTGGCTGGCCGGCCTGTCGGCCGGCTCTTGATCCTCCGCCCGCCCTTTGCAGCTTCCAGGGGCACCCCTTGTTTTGGTCAATAGTCATATTGCACTGCCTCGATTATTGTTCTCGGGACTTGGGACGGTTGTAATGTCCTGCACGACCTTTGTTTTATGGTCTCTGCCGGCCCCTCAGGCTATCAATCGCTCTGGGGTTTATCTACGTTTGCTACTGGGATATTAATTTGGTTTCTTTTGTTTGGTTTGGCGGAACGTTTGGCGTCGGTGGGGGGTGTGTGGGTTGCAGGTTTTCCTGTTGTCTCCTGCTTCTCTTTTGGGAGTATTTTGTATTTTCTTAAGGCGAGACCGTGCGGTTGGTCCCGGACCATAGGGACTTGGGGCGATTGCTTTTTCCAGTGTTCTCGGCAGGGTTGGGGCTTTTCTTTACCATAGCTTTTATCGCTGCATGCAGTCTTTGAGCCTAAGTAGTTGAAATCAAAGCACCTGAGATAAAAAAAAAAAAAAGAAAAAAAAAAAAAAAAAACCATCGGGTAGTTAGTTTCTCACACCACCATCCAAGTACTTTCTTATACTATCAATTCAATCATCTTTACTCTCACGATTCCTGGCGAATAAGAGAAGTGTCTCTTGGTACGTTCTCAACTACATGATAGGAGCAAGAGTGTTCGGCTATCCAAAGTTGTGGACGAGAACAAAGAAGTGGTTGCCTGCTGCAAGTATCGCCCGGAGGTAAGGATCGTTACCACTATTGTGCTTTACAAAGTCTTTCTACCGACAAGATCTGCCATGGGAAAGTCACCACCCAAGACCTATGTCTTCCAACCTCAACTCTATACCATACAGCTTTTAAACCCCTACAAGAAAATGCCTCAGAGGCTTATCAACCTACCGAGGAGGTGGTGGATAAAGGTGTGCAGAGCATTATGGTAGATGAAGGAGAGGGAAACTGGGTGGAAAACGGAGCGAGGGTTGTGGGAACTGGAGTCATAGGAAAGGCAGAAGCAGCAGAAGCAACGGGTGTTAGCACTATTGAGGCTGTTGGCAGCGGTAATAGAAATAGGCTCAGTCCAACGAGGATGAATGGGAATGGAGTTGAGAGTGAAAAGACTGAAGATGGTGTAGGAAGGTATCTTTCTGGTGCTAGTATTTAAAGTGGTTGCCTGAATATACATCATGCATTTATGGCTTGAATGGAAAATTCAAGAGAAAATATTCTGTTGAGTCCTGGGCCGGTGTCCTTATTTAAATCCAAAAAGGCCATTACCGCTTTAAAGGCATTTGCAGGCAAGATTCAACCATTAACACAACTTCTCGAGTCTCTGTTTGCGGTATTTCTTCCTTTAGATTTCGAAATATATCAGAAAGCATTTCAAAATGTCTTTCTGGAGGCCTGAGATCCAATTGACTCATCCTTTGAACTCTGGACCTCTAGGGCATTAGTTATGAATACGGTTATCAATGTTCACAGAGATTTGTATGATATATTGCGAGGATGGTGTGCTATCACCCCCTTTGGACATTTCCAAAATGGATATACTGGCCTCCCACAACTTGGTATCAAAATTGAATGTAATGTAGGTAAGTGTTGAATTTTATTCTATACTGATTGATGTTAACTGCCATTATATATACTAATTTATTTGTACTACTAGGTTCTGTTGTTTTCCTACGCTCTTATGCAGTTGCACATTCTATCGGTAGCTATACAGCTGAACGCTTAAGCTTAATCTACTATTCACACCAGTGTGTTCATGATAGCTTTACAGAACTAACAGGAGGGGAATTATAGGAATTTGAGACAATGCCATCATGGTGGCAAAAGTATCGCCCAAATCTCAGAGGTCACCAAATAGTAGCAGAATGAGTGTAATCTATAATTATCGTTACATAATTAAATTTGGCAGTATCTTGGCACTAGTATAACAACAAGCTTCTATTCCACATTTTTACCAACAGCTTTCTTTCTCTATACTCTGAATTTACCTTATTTTTTACTCGTATATAATCCAAAATATATTACTTCAACCCTATTATTTAGAAAAATTCTTTATTTCAATTAGTAAACTTAGCTTACGTTTATCTTCAAGGTATTTCTTCAATCATTTATCATCTATTCTTAATGGCCAATTGAATAACTTACTAATTTTCAATCATCTTCAATGGTATAGCAAAATGCCACGCACTTACGATTGGGAGGAGAAAAGAGCACTTTTAGGAGAGCTTTATCTTGATAGATGTCAGACCTTACATAAGATTATGCAAGTTATGCAAAGGGAACATAGCTTCAACTCCTCATATTTACCCAACAGTCTTGCGAATATTCTTACTATGTTTACAATTAAATCTAATTTGATACATTATAATCCTTAGTGAGAGATCATATAAGAACCACTTTAAACAGAGGAATTTTAATTAAAAGCTGGTAGTATTAGACAAGAATCAAGATCTTTTTAGCAAAATACACGAACTGTGGCTGCAGAATGTTTCTACCAAAGATATATTAAGATGTCTTTCATTTCATGGATGGGATCTATCATGGATTCAACTACGAAACCTGCATTTACATCTATCTTTATGACTTTAAATGGGAACAACTGCAACAGCAGAAGCACATGAGGCTGCTGCTCACACAGCAATAGATGCAGTTATGGAACATCTCTCTTTCGGACAGGCAATACGATATAGCAGTAGATATACTGTTGCGAATATTTGCTTAGCAGGCATATTTGTATCCGAGTAAGAGTCACTGTGTTGACTTAGCAACTTCAAATCTCTCTTACCACCTTAAATACTGTTCAACTAATATGTGAATAATTTAGCAAGCAAGTACGTGAAGCAATGATGCAAGCAGACAGTGAGGGAGTTAATGGCCATGCAGAAGCATTTGCTGTATCACGCAGAAGTAAAGAATTTACTGTTAAGGGACCAAATAGAGTGATTTCAATTGATGGACATGATAGACTATCACGGTTTGGATTTGAAATCTATGGTGCAATTGATGCCTATTCTCACTTTATCGTATGGTGCTATGTTGGAATATCTAATCAAACTGCAGTATCAGTCAATAAACTGTACTTGTGCTTAATTAGAAGCACTTTATGCTTTTCAAAAATGATTCATTCTGATAAAGGTACTTTGCACTTCTTATCATAAGTCGAGTTTACAATATCTCCAATCAGGGACAAATTAGTACTTCAAATATTTATTTGAAATATGAGAACTAATTTATTTATTTCTCAATTAGGAACAAAAACACTCCTACTAACAAAATCACATATACTTCTTCGACGTGCTAGCAAACCAAATCTTTCCTTGAACAGAGCATTTTCTTTTAAAACATTTACTCAAAATCAACGAATAGAAGCCTGGTGGAATATCTTAACTGAAGGCCAAACACAAGAATGGAAAATATATTTCAGCAAACTAGAAGGGGAAGGCTACTTCAATGGAGGAGACCTAGATAAATCATGTTTGCAATTGATCTATATGAATATCATTTGGTCTCACATACACACATTTATTGATGTTCACAATTCACATCAGACAAGCAAACAACAGATGTGAGATCACTATCTACCCACTGGCCAACCGCTTGTCTTATATAATTATCCTGATAGTGGTATACATAACTACTCTAAACCAGTTGATATGAACTGACTATCAATATTAGAAGAAGAACTACATGACTATGATTTAGATAAGTATCTTCCACTAGAAACAATTCAGTAATATAAAAAATTATGGACATCTGGGGGCTATGTAACTGAGTTTTCATATAGCATACCTGACTATTGTGCGGCATATAAATTGTTGAGAACAGCCGTTTGGAATTTTATTCGAAAAAGAAGCGAGGTTACATTTCATAGACAACCAACTAAAACTGTTGAACAGATAAATAGCCAAATTCGGCATTCCAATATGGTTGAAATGGATCATCATCGTCAACTAATCAATGGAGATAGGGATATCAGAATCTGTAGTACCCATTCTGAAAATGATGATAATGGTATTACCATTTAATCTTTTAAACCTAGTCTTGTTTTATAGTATAATAATTACTCTGTATTTTTGCTACAACAGATGATACTATTATGACTACAGAGATACCAGAATTTATAGCGACAATTGATCCTGAACTACTCAATTCAAATCTATTCCAGGGGGAAGAAGATGATAAAGGTTCATATATTTAACACCATTCTTACTTTGAATACTTATGACTTTTTATTATTTTCCTTTATATGAGAATTATAGTTAGGTGTAGCCGATAATGTAACTGTAATATCGAGCTAAGCCTGAGTATGTCTTCTGAGATTTGTCTAGAAAGGCTCGTGGGTAACTATCCCTCGTGAGAGGTAATTCGTAGGATAAAAAGATAATCAGGAGAGATAAAGGTTTGTAGCGTGATAACTTTTGATGTTGATAAGAGCTCTTCTCCGGTACTTAATGATTTTTAGAGCAAGGGAGATATTTTGATATTTATGTTCCGCGTCTGAGTGTTCACGGGCTGACTAATAACTACTAACCAAAAAGTGAGAATACTCTCTGACCCTGACAACTTTTCATTCAACTGCTTAGCATTAGGAAGATATACACTATTCTTCTGACCATAAGGGTGTGTCATTCCCCTCACCGATAGGGGTGCAGAGTTCTCGTAGTCCAATAGGTGCTAGCGTTGTAACTTTCTTCACCGAACCATGTAAGAAATGGCCAACTCCTTGGTCGTCAGACCATTCAATGTGTACGAGTTCTTAGGCTGCATACGCATCAGGTTTCGGGATGACTTTTGCTCGCAAGGGCATCTACAGCTAATTGCACGCAAAGCCTCCTCCTTACTAACTCGTTTAGACTGGGACGATTTGTCTCCACTATGGGTACTGGTGTCCAATCCTCTCATGGAAGGATTTCGCTCAAGAGTCCACTCTTTTATTCCCTCAGTTCTTTTAACTTTAAAGGCCTATAACGTTATGCGACCATGACCAATTTGATCCCAATGACATGCATAATATTCGCTAGGTTCTCTTCTCATATGTCTTGCGAAACAGCATCTGGTCGTACCGACGGCCGGGATGTATATGGCTTTATTGTGAGTGGTACTTGGACAGTAGTTCCTGAGTGTGAGTGCCACTACCACAGGTGCTGCAGCGAACGTAGTCTCCAAACTTCAGGGCCGCATGAGTATGATGGTTGTATTTTTGTGGTCTGTGCACAAGGGTCTGTGCGCTTTTGTGGTCTATGCCCTGGATTCCCGTATTGCATACATGGGCTTCTAATGTGCCTAACATGAGCTTCCTCCTTAAGTTTTTGCCTCAAACACCTTGTATATTATAACTAATTTCACTTCTTTATTCAACTTCCTTTTTGAAGTCAAAATAGTAGGGTGAAAATCCTCATGCATTTGCTTGTCCACTTGAGGAAAAACTTTCCTAATTCATTGAACATTGACTAGTCCGGGGATATCCGGGCTCTGCCTCTGACAACTTTCCACAATGTCATGAGTATTGGTTAACCCTTCTGGGGGCTCCAAAGTGTTCTCATCCTCCGCACAACTCTTCCATTTTACAAAATACCCAAGTTCCTTGAACATTCAGTTTCGTATTCCCAATTTTCTTGTGTAAATGATTACCTCACTTTTGACCATTCTTTCTACCTCCCATGCGAGATCGCCCTCAACACTATCAGGTTCTCTAGATGGTAGTTCCCTTGCCTCACGTATTGACGTTCGGTACAGTTCCCGTAACGATATATGGAATATAGGGTGTATTTTCCACTGTGGAGGGATCTCAAGTTTGAAACCACAGTTGCTTTTCTTAACTTCCAGCGCTTTGAATGGTCCGTGAAGATTGGTCCTTAGTTGCTTCATTGGTCGCTTAGTCTGAATGTTCTCTGTGTTTAGTATTACTAGGTTCTCTACTTTAATGTCTACTTGAATTTTGGCCTTCCAGTTATAATATTTGCCCATATCTGCCCGTTTCTTTTCTAGGGCTGTCTTAGCCCGTCAGTGTATAGCCTTAATCCAGTGTGCATATAGGCCAGCTCCTGGATGCTGAGCTTCCCGTTCTTTCATTTATTCAGTCTGTGGGTGCAAACTATCATTGGCGTGAATGGGGGATAAACCATGGGCAGTCGTAGTGGAGTTGTTGTATGCATGTTCTGCTAGGTGTAACAGCGAGTACCAATCTTGCTGATTGTAGTTGACAAAGCTGCGTAAGTAACCTTCCAAGGTTTTGTTGGTCCTACCCGTCTGTCCTTCAGTCTGTGGGTAATACACAGTTACCATTTTGCGTTTGATGCCTAGTAACTTGCATAGTGATTCCCAAAATTCCCCTAAGAACTTTGTGTCCATATCCGAGATTATCTCAGGTGGAAGGCCATGTAGTTTCCAAACTTGACTCAAGAAGGCATCCGCTACGTCCTTGGCCGTTAGGATCTCTCCTGAGTCTATAAAGTAGGCCATTTTGGTGAATCGGTCCACCACTACCATGATCTGGATATGTCCCTGGGATTCTGGTAGGTGGATGGTGAACTCTGAGGCGATGGAAGTGCATGCTGCGTAAGGAACTTGCAGTGGTTATAGTAACCCGTACTTTATGTGTCGTGGCGATTTATTGTGTTGACAGTTGTTGCACGACCTTATATAGTCATTTATCAACAGGGTGAGCCCTTTCCAAACAAAGTCTTGCGTGACAATTTCAATTGTTGTTCCTGCCCAAAGTGGCCTGATATAGCAGGAAAAAGACAATTTACGTCCGGCGAACCGTATCTGCACCCAGAGGCATGACTTCCGCCCGGCTCACCCCTGACGCCTGGTACCTCTAGATTATTCTTTTCTTAGCCAATCACGCCTACTGCCTTGCAACACCAATTTCCTTTCTCTAATCACTCCATAGGCTCTGCTCCAGACCCCCCCCACCTACATACAGCTCCCCCCTGCCCTCTTCTTCCCATCACGCCCAGCGGCCCTTGTCCTGCATGCCTATCCCCCTATTCTTTGTCCCTGATCCTGCCATCAGACGCCAACTAGATTCACCCGCTGGCCTTCCGACACTTCACGTTCATCGAAGTCCCCAGCATGAAGAAGCCGAACACAGGGGGGCTAGTGGTCCCTAAATTCCGACTCCAGGATCCCCCACTGTGTTCGTATTCTTCTTGCCGGAGACCTTTATTTTTCCCTCCGACTGGGTCCACTGATCTTGGGCTAATCCCGACTATTTTGCATATTCTAAGCTATCCTCTGCCACCTATCTCCGAGACAAAAGAGAATTGAGGTCTGGCAAATCAGACTCGCCCCGGACGCCTGGTCTGTCCTGATTCTCCTTTTGTTACCCAATCGTGCCCACTATCTTGCAATGCCAATTTCCTTTCTCCAAACACTCCATACGCTGTGCTCCAGATCCCCTCTGCCTACATACCTCTCCCACCTGCCGTCTTCTCTCTATCACACCCTGCAGCCCCTTCACGTCCACCCCACATTCTTTATCCCTGATCCTTTCATCGCAGGCGGACTTGATTCACCCTCTGGCCTCCCGATCCTGCACGTTGATCCTAGTCTCTGGCATCACGAAGCCGAATACAGGGGGCCTCCTGGACTCTGAATTCTAACTCCAGGATCCCCCACTGTGTTTGTATTCTTCATGCAGGGGACCTAGCGTTTGTTATGGGGCCCCGGCCCTGGGTTAGGGATGGGCCAGCGAGTGAAAACCCGCCCTGCCCCGTCATATAATGAACCATAAGGAGACCTTTATTTTTCCGTCCGACTGCATCCGTGGGCTGATCCCCACAATTTTTAGTTTACAAACCCATCCTCCCCCACTTGTCCAAGATAGTGTTCTCTGTATCCGGACCCAGGGGGGCTTGTCCGTTGAATCTATAGTTCTTTGTTTATAATATTTTAAGTTTCTATTTCTATCTTCTGACTAAATATATACATAGAAAGGTTCAATAAATGTCATTAAATGTACTCAGATCAATCCGGTGAATTACTAGCCATTGCCCATTGCCATAAGGAACCACATCTGCCTGCCCAACCATGACCCCAATACAGATTAACCTCATATCCCGACCATTGCGCCGCTTGCAGACTTGTATATGCCCACTCGATGCATGAAATCTGCCACCATTCACCCAATCAACTCCTCAAACAAATAATAGTCGACTTGCAACCCCGGTCCAGATATTTCTTATCTTAAAAAGCCATAGCTAGCGTTCGTTATGGGGCCTCTGGGGCCCCGATAAACATGGACCCCCGCCAAAAGTCTCCGCCCCGGCCCGCTTGCCGGCCCGGGGCGGGGCGATTTCTTTGGATTTAGCTGGCCCAATCACCCCACCCCGCCCATACCCCGAATGGGTCCTGGTCAAATTTTGGTGGAAGAAGGCGGGGGGTCAGGCCCCGGGTGGTGTACGGGGTAGGGAGGACCAGTATAATTTACCTCCCGTGCCCGGTAACTGTGGGGCCACCCAGTGCCAAACCCGCTCCGCCCCACCCCGTAACGAACACTAGCCATACCAAGCATGCCACGGCCCCTCCACAAAGTTCACCATACATATTCTGTCTGCCAGCCGTTACCCATATCTAATCTCTTCTGGCACCAGAGTTTCTAAATCACTTCTTTCTTGTACAGCGCGCACAATGAACCTGGAAGATATTAGTATCTCGAAAGTCATGAACAGGAATTTCAAGCTGCGTGAATAGTGCAGCCGGATAGAATTTCAGTTCGCTGGGGTCAACTGGAACCTGCCATTCATCAGTAATAGCCTAGCGGATGTAGTTAACCAATTCTACAACCAAATCGTCATAGGGAATCTCTAATTCATGGGAAAGCTCTAAATCTCTGCCGACATTCAGGGTCCGCCCTGTCTTGACTTATTGTGAAATCCGGTGGGCCAGGTAGGTCTCTATTCCTATTCCTGCACTAAAAACTCTGACGTTGCCAGTTCCAACCTCATCACCCGCCGTCCGTAATACGTCAATTGTCAATAATTTCCTTCAAATAGCGTGGTGCCGGCTATATTGCACCAAGATCTGTGGTGCCGCAACACGTTTATTTGCCCACCGGTACTCTTCCTTGAGCTGCTCTTCATGCGCCAGGTCGTCGATATCTGTGGAATACATTGGAACAGACCTAAAACGTCGCACATGCAATACAAAGTGATTTAGGTATTGCATCTTAATAAAATTGAAGTGGTTTTCCCGCTGTATCAATACTGCCAATTGATTGGCCCTTTCAATTCGGGCTTCGCCCAGTGGCTGACCCCGTTTGGTGTCAGATCTAGTGCCAGCCCTGGTTCTGTTCTCATTCGCAATCTATTCCCTTATTTTGCGATCCTGACGTTCAGCCTGTGCCCGTACAGCCTTGCTTGTACAGAACCGAAGAAATATGTCCTTTGTTTTGTGAAATTTCCGTAGATACAGTTCTAGGTAAAGGAGCGTCTCCGGCGTATGACTGTGATACTGAGTCATCAGGGTGAAATCAATCAGTTAGCAGAGGCACTGTAATGCCCGCTTCAAAGGTCATTGTTGAAAACTATCTGGATTTCGCAATGCGGACGCCTATATGGCTGAAATGCAGTGGCCAAGGTTTTAGCATTGCCTTGCCTTGCCACTGCGTGACTTCTTGATAAGCCTTTTTTGATGCACAGAAACTGGGATAAGGCGGTAATTCCTTCCAGATATTATTCAATGCCTGATGCCGTTTATACTTTTTGAGGAATCCTTCTACCCATTTCATCATATGCTTAAAAAGTCTGAGATAGAAGTTGTGTAAAAGGTCGGGTTTCTGAAGGGTAATGGGGATTAGTCAGTAGAGTCTGGAGCATACATTGCGGTCCAATTTTACCCCATTATAATTAAAATAGTCCGCGATATGGGTGGCTTGAGTGTGTGTGTGATCCCTTGTCTTTCGTGTAAAATCGGTATAGTCCCGTGGCTTGTATGTGTTTTGTAGATCCTGACCAAGTTTTGTAACCGGAACCTCAAACTGAGGGCAGGAATTACTGCTTATTCCGTGCAATGTAGTATGCTCAACATGGTCGGACAATCCAGGCTCATAAGATTGAAAAACATAGGTGCATTGTTCTCTCTGCGCAGTCCATGACGTGGCCGTCTTCGGCAATCTCCTGCAATAGGGTTAGAATGAGATTGAAGACAGCCTGCAGAGCATCAGCATTCATCTGCCGCTCGGTTTCGTCGGCACAGACTGATTCATGACTAAGTTTTGGTGGCATAGGCAGCAAAGTAAGTCGTATAATTGGCATCCTCTTTGGGCTGTTTCGTGTAGGGGAAAGGATACTGCCAATTGTTACCTATACCGGCCACGCTTTCTTATCTCCGGAGGTGTTTGTGAGGTGAGTCTTGTCAGACAATCCGATACCAGGGACTACTGTTGAGCGTGCGGGGAGTGCTTCTAATTAATAGATCTTAGTACTATACAGGTGAGTGACCTCGGACTTATCATTCCTGAGTTTCCCACCACCAATCTGCCCTGTACATCTCATTGTATAATCGATCACCACTTGAATCATATTTGCTTTTCTGCGCATAAACCATATCTCCTCTGTAACCGACCTGCTGGATGAGATAGCGAACACAGGATACAATATTTCGGTAGTAGAATCTGGTTAAATGTTTCCTGCTCGCTGGTGTTGCCTCGGTCCAGGAACGTGACAAATATTCTCTGAATTGGCTGAGAGTTTCAAGCTCCTGTTCCATTGTGTAGGCAGACCAAAATGATCCGCATTCTATACCACCCAAGCCTTTGCCAAAGTAATTATTAATCCGCGCCTTCGGTACCTTGCTATGTATAAACCAGCTAGATAAATTGCAGTCGCGCTCAGAACACAATGGGGCCCATGGATCATTGAGCATGGGCTGGTTAAGTTCCTCATATCCAGTAACCTCACCAATTGCTCTGCCAAGACCCATGATTGTTGGTTGACTACATGGGATCGACTAATCCTGGTGTCGTGAAACCTCCTCTGAGTCTGAATCATGCTCTATATCACTGCCTGTCTCCTGTTCACTTCCTGCAATATAGCCAAAAATTGCTGGGTCAGACTCATTGTCAGAATTTCCCCCACCCTTTGCAAATTGATCTGGGTCACTAATGACTCGTTGGTTGGCTCCTTCATCCTGTATAAAAGATCTCTGGGGGGATGAAGTTCCTGGCCCAGAGTTCGCAACCTCACGGTTCAAAAGCATAATATCATGATGTATTATCCGAATGTGTCTTTCATAGGCAACAGTGTGCTGATAGTGCTGGCAACGATAGGGGCCCTTTGTGGCGATCCACCTGGTGTTTGCCATTTCCGTTCTGTTTCTGTTTCAAGGTACTAGTCTCTGGTAGTGTATCAGCTACAGGAGCTGATGAATATCATCTTGAAAGCTGATGTCTGATGGGTTTCAAACTTGATAAAATAACAGAGCAGAGTCCCAGTGGTTCTCAGGAGTAGCAAGTAGTTGTGGTTTAAGCTTTTCAAGGAAGGTCTGCGGGCCGTTCAGAACAAGGATCTTGGGGGACCCCTGCGGCTCTCCTGCGGCTCAAAAGTCTATTTCAAGCTTACATAAACTTCAAGAAGCAACCTCATGTTCGTCCTAAACCCTTCCTTGTTTGTACAGCGTACAAGTGTTTACCTGATGGAAGCTGTCCGTGGCCTATATAACAATTCCTTTCCTCCTTCCTTCCTTCCCTCTCTCCACCACTTCTCATCATACACAAACTGACCTGAAGTCTTCTCACCTGCATTTCCCATCCACTTTCCGCCGGCCGGCCTCTAGCACTAGTTCTTACTCAAGTTTACTGAGAACTATATTCATCCTTGTGGTATATACTCTATTCATTCTTTATCTATTTTGACAAAATGGCTAACCTGAATAATTCTAGTCGCTGTATTTAGTCAGCGAAAGACTTATTTGACGCCAGACATATCTATCCGCTTCCTCATTTTCTCATAGGTGTGTAGCATCTAGTGTGTATCATTCTACTTTGATCTTTGTCACGCAGAAGTTTGTTCTAAAACGTGCCACTGCAGATATAATCAACCCCCCAAAGGCTGCGATAAACCCTCTCTCCCATCATGCCCACATCAAAGAGCAGACTTACTCACCCTAGAACGAAGGGGCATGAAGGCGACAGGGACATTGACTGGTGCAAACACAGCTGCCGCATCCCAGACCTCAGGACTAGAAGTCCTGAATACAAAACTTGCCAGGATGCCATCAAGAGAAGTATGGAGCAGAATCTCATCCGCGGCTGGAAACTAGCCACCCCTGACCAGTGGGCGGCGATCCAAGCATATGCCCTAACTGTTGAAACCCTGGCCAGCAATGGTAGAGCTGCCCTCTGGCAGCCAAACCCAAATGCAGGCCTGCATTTCACTGAATTTCTTGATTTTCTGCTTAAGGATATAGCAAAAAAGCATTCAAAAAGGTTGAGTTGCTTGGGTGGCGCCCTACCTTCGGCTGTCCCCGCTGCTCCTGCCGTGGACATAAATGATTGTAAGTTCGGTCCTTTGTTGTCTCTATTAGTCTACATGTAAATTTACTAATATAACATCCTAGTTTTTACCGGCCCAGGTAGTATCCGCGTCTCAATAGACCGGCCATCTACTTATCGCAGAGACAACCCACTCCCCCGTGGGCGGTAGCATGTCCTATGGAAGACACATCCAGTTATGGTCTGGGTGGAGATGACCGAACCCGTTCTCAAGAGCTTGCATACTGTCCTCGATAACTATTTTGCCCCCGGTATAGGCTATCGTCACCTGGTTGGCGCCACCAGATTTGGTAGCCTTTTGCTACTTGACTCCCCAGAGGACCCACAGCCACAATCTGAAATGCTAATCCTGCATGATGAAATACAGCTCCACATGTGGTGGGGACAATGTCCGCTATCTGAACCAATGGACATGCTTTTTCGAAGCCATCCTACCAATGATCAAGAGCCCGGTAAAGTGCCCCCTTTGGCCCTTGGTTTTACGGACCGGAATATTAGAGAGAGCCCTGCCATTGGCGCCGAGGTGGATGAGCCAAGTTCTCAGCAGGAGGCTTTGCTAGCGTCTGACAGTGCTGATGACAATTATGCCCAGCCAGACTCCAATGCCAGGGGGCGGAGGCGCGGCACGTACCGTATGACAATATCAACCTCTATACCAAAGCAGGGGCCGTGCTGTCTGGTCAAATCAACCACGCCAGCAAAGCAGGGACTGCACATTGTAGCAACACCAACCCCTACTCAGGCTCTAGCGAAGGGAGTATATACCGGGTGAAACGAAGGTGGGTTAGACGGAGCTGAAGAGAGTCTACCGAATTTAGCTAAAATATTCGTCTGCAATCCGTCTGTAGATCAAGAGCCTGACTTGGAGATGATACCAGGTATTGCTCAAGGGATTCCTCATTCTGTCCTACTACCTGAAGGTCGTGTCTTGACCTCCGGCAGACAAATACCGGGGCTTGTAAGGTACCAGGCTGATAGAAAAAAGCCACCTATTTGAGAACCAATCAATTTCTCAAGCAAGCACAATCGGGCGGCTATGACCGACTGTAAGGACTCTGAGCACCCAGCTGACTGTCGCGAACCGCTGAGAAAGATAGTTCACAGGAATAAAACATCGACAAGCCGGAACACAAAATCAGATACAGGTGATCCGGCTGTACTATTAGTAGTACAAGGACCACTTCATGATGCTAGTTCACCGGTTAGTCTCCCGCCATCTGCAGGTACTTCTCAAGTTTTCACTGAAGACATTATGATAGAGTTGGGACTCTTCACTGAGCAGCTCATGACAGATGCTTCAGGAGCGGAAACTGCCAGCCCCACACCGTCTGCTACCCCCCCCCCAAGATACCGCCAAGGAATTTGCGGGTGATTTAAGACGTTCCTCTCAGCACCTCCTGATGGTTGCTTCAGCAGGTCAGGCTGCCTTGCCTGAGGCTCAGGCGGAATCAAGTATTGGCGGGTAGATTTCAACAGCGGTTATCTGAGTCAAGTTCTTCTACTTTAGAACCAAAAACTCCGGTGTGCAAGCTGTTCCCCTTGGCAACTTATCTTATCTAGCCGACAATCCCGGACCACACTGAAACAATATGTCTAACTCTTATGCCTGTTTTGGGAGACCCGAATCGCCAAAGGAGACCTGATCAGGGTGGCCCGGGCCTGACCCAAAGTGTCAGAGCAAATGCTAGTTGTTTTGCTTTTTTCTTTTTCCTGTTCCTTTTGTCTTTTCCTTTTCCTTTCAGCAGGCTTTGATGTTGAGTGGGTTTGTATACTGTATGGCATCTTGATTCTGTTGTTTCAGTGTTCGATATTGTATTTTTATGGCAATTTCTTGCTTTGATCATTCTGCCTGCTCCTGCCAGCTATTCTTTGTCCTCCTTGGTGCCAAAGGTCCTGGTGGCCTTTCGCTCAGTTGACATACTTTATTCCTTGTCGTGCTTGATCCCTTCCCTTGCTCCTTTCCCGTCTTTTGTCTGGAATTACCCTTTTTGTCTGTGCTCTATGTCCGCACTTCTAACATAATTTGCATTTACCTTCACCCTATACGCTACTAGATTAGTGTTCCCAGCCTGGACCCATATCTCAGACCCATCTGGTATAGTTCGCTTGGCAAATTAACTTCAATTAGATTTAGTCCCTATATAATTGTAGAATGGTTTAATTAGTCCTATTAGCAGTACCTCCAAGACTGCTCTGCCGCCTCTCTTTAGCACCACTGGTAAGGAATGCGGTTCATATTCAAAATACCTGTATATAAGACGTCTTAAACCGAGAGACAGATTATGAACATGCCAGCCTCTTAAGAACGTGACTCAGCCTTTGCTCTCAGCTACAATAAGTAACTTCCCCAAACCACCTTGATTGCCAGCTGGTCTGCATTTCCTGACAGAATCTAGATTTGCTCACAATAGTGATATATAGAATTCAACTTATTCTTATAACTAATGTCTCAATGCCGCAGCTACAACCTACCGCCAACATATCACGTCAAGCCCAGCGGCAAGGCCAACGGAAGAGGAGGGTCCGCAAAGGACGTATCCGGAAAACGAAATCCCAAGGGCCTTGTCACAAACCTGACTAAGCGATGAATATGGTTTCACATGACTCACGGTTATGAGTCATAGGTTTGTGATTTGTTTCACATGACTCGCACTTGCGACGTCATCGTTATAATGTTATTGGTTGATGTTTTTTCCATGACCACGATTGTGGTTATATGATTTATGATTTTCGCACATGACTCACATAAGGGGTCATGGGTTTTACTCATGTGACGCGAGTTGCGCACATGATTTGTTATTTGGATTATAATTGGTTTAGGTATGTTGCGCAGTTGACTTGTTAGAAGTAAGCTGATGGATTTTGCACATGACTCGCTACGAGTCATGAGGTCGTGTGACTCAAGGGTATGAGTCACCAGGGTTAGGGTTGTGGGAGGAACGTCTATATAAAGAGGCCGCGACCGACAAGTAGTTAGCACGAACGATCTCCTCTACACCTCCGGCGATTGAAATCTCAACACCATGAGAAATCATCGTCAACTCCACCCTCCCCCCTCTCCCCCCTCTGATGGCCTTGTT